>VWZL01002212.1:179181-347783 GCA_013396915.1 Stercorarius parasiticus
CCCCCCCCGTTTATTATTAAGTCCGGCCAAGTTTCTTTAGGTCCTGCTTGTTTTTAGCAGTCTCGAGAAACTGCTGCTTTGTAAACTTAACAGGGTGAGATACTGAAATAGAAACCGATTTTTGTGCAGCAGCTGCTGAGAGAAATAACTTTTATGGCGATGAACAGGAGTGAAACAGCCTCTTCTGTTTATATAAAATGATGTTGGCACAATATGAACTGTAAATGAACATAGCCAACAGCTGTACAAACCAAAACTATGTAACTAACCGTGTATTTTTATACGCTGCTACTCTTGACTTAGCTTCTTTGCAAAAGCAGTGAAGATCATGCTACTCTGAACACTTGGAACACCACAGAACTCATTTTTCTTGTAAATACAAAGGATTGCTTATATTGGAGAAAGCACTTCACTTTCTAGTGCCAACTTCATCGTTTTCTGTGACTTGGAATGTTGTCCTTGTCCTCCTGTGATGTTGGCCTTTTTTAAGTGGTATCACTATCACTTTGAATTTGCTACATTTTATCAAGCTTACCTTATCTGTAAAATGTGGATGCGCATCAGAGATAAATATTCCTCAAAAGATTGTCGATAGGGAGATAGTGGCAGCATGGTCAGCTTCAGAAAAATTATACAAATGGTACCTGGCAAGGACACCATGTACAGGCCACCCTTGAGATCAAGGTGATAATGATAACCCTTGGACTATATTATTGGATGCTGCCTGGCTTTTCATAATTGTAAGCTGCGTGAATGAGGATACCTTGTTCCTCATCTACCTTGTTCGTGTAGGAATAGGGCAATTCAAAGACACTAATGAAAGTCATGGAAATGTTTTAAAAATACCATGTGACAGTCCTTGCATAGCCTAGTGGTGAGGTGGTACTGTTTCCCTTTACACAAAAATCTCCCCCTCCTCCCCCATCTCAAACTGAATTTGTTCAGTTCAGGAATACGCTATACGGAGAAAGAATGCAGGTAATTTAGAATAAATGTCATTGCCAAACCACTGCTTTAGCAAAATAGTACCCTACTATCCTTTCTTTATTGTGTACATGTTGGTAAAATATATATTAGCTGTAAACTTGTTAAATATTTTTTTCTTCTATCACAGAAAGAGCATGATGTTTGTCTTTGGGATGAGGACAAAAAGTAGCTCAAGGGACACTCATCTAAAAATAGAGTACTTCCAAATACTTAAGTCATTTGAATGCAATTTACATTATGTTTAGTTCAAGAGACAAGAGATTCTTGACAGATTTTGCATTTTATATTTTTAGTACTTCTTTTGTGTGTGTGCACATGATAAGTCTCAGACTATCCACCTGTCACAAAAGTTTGATTCACAGGACAAAAATGCTATGGGTTTTGGCTGTGCAGTCCTCTCCAGTCTGTTTCTTTAAGTGTCTTCTATGTGGCAGTGCAGGAACCATCTGTAGATGCACGTTGACCTGTATTGGGAGCCTTCAGCGCTCGCAAGGAAAAGGACTGGCCTACAAATTGAAATAGAACTTTTTTTTGTGTGTAAGAGTGTTAAAACACCTTTTAGCAATTGGAGTGGTGCTTTTGAGAATGGTGCTGTTTCATACTTGTAAACCAATCGCTATATCAAGAGCTTTGTAGTTCTTTTATTTGTCTTAAATTATTAACCAAAATCTGAAAAGTCTGTAGTGCTGTCCTTCAGGCCAAGTTATAGTGTATGTTTTGCATTCTAGTGCTCTTCAGGATCTTGAGTTTTGAAGTTTGTTTGGAAGTTTGTTTTCTGTGCATGTCCCCCCTCCCCTTGCAGGGCCAATGTGGTGATTTTAGCATTGAAATTGTGGCAGTGGAACTTATTTGGAGTTCATCTAGATGAATAGCTTATGGCAGATACAAGAGGTGTTACAGGAGGCAGATGTTGAGTAATTCTGTTATGGTATGGGTCTTACACCAATACTTAATAGAAGTAGACTTGGATCCTTAAATGTGATGCTCCTCATCCCAGTCCAGTTTTCTGTCCTTCTTTGGCTGTTGACAGATTCTTTATTATAAATGCGTATTAGAAATTACTTTGAATATTTAAATGTGCATTGTATCAAAAAAGCATACCTCTGAAATGTATACTTCCCACTTTCACTGAGCAGTGTCTTAATTTTTGAGGTGTAAATTATTTCCCTTCTATTTACGTTGCTTAGTCTACTTATAACTGTATTTTTTTAATGTATTGTTTTGTGATTCTTTGTATTAACAGTATTAACTTCTAATTTCCCACCTAATCTAATACTGCAGCAGCCTTTTTTGGGTAATGATTAAGAACGAAGCACTGTTTTTATATGAAGATACCACGGTTTTGCTAGTGTTTGCCACTGCTGCTTTTGAATCCTGATACTTTTGATTTTCAACAGCTATGTTCTCATACTGAACAGAGATCTTCCTTGAGTTCCACAGGGATGATTGTAATCCTCTTGTTTATACTAGGTCTACTTAATTTAGAAGGTTGCTGATCATACTAATAATTCTGTCTTTAACTTTCAGTGACACTTCTGCGTTTATTAACACTGGGTTTTGTCTGCCACTGTTACCTGTACATCACGGTTGATTAGCTCCCAGTTGGTTACATTTTTGGTATTCTCTACTTGACTAACCTACGTAACTGTTAACTTTTCTACTTTCTTTTCCAGATCATTAATTAGTGCCTTTAAATGTTGCTTGCTTTATGGATCCCTGAAGCATCCTGCTGCTAACCTTTTGCCATGTTGAAGTTTGACTGCATATTCATAGTTTAAGCTTCCTGTTTCTTAGCTAGGAACAAAACAAAATATTTAAAGCGAAATATAACTGAAATCTGCAAAATATATCTGCAGTGTTGTAATCATGGCTTTTACTCAACTTTTAGCACAAAATCTATTCTTGACAGTAGTATTCTAAATTTAACATGTCCAAATAAAATGTTTTAACTGTATTCTTGTCAGTCATAAAAGCATTTTGACACCATCTTCCACTAATTCTGGCAAAGCATTTTTTTGCTTTTACAGTCTTTTCTAGTGTGCTTAGTCCATTATGTGAAATCAGCCCATCATAAAAATCAATGGAACTGATATACTTTTAGCTAATGTATTAAAGAGCTGGCTAACTGCTCTATTATTCACTTTTTGATTGCTTAGATATGGTTTTACACTATGAAATATGAAGCCTCTTAAGGGGCATTTACTTTCGGTTAAATTAGAAGCTTGTGACTCTGAGCACTACATAAATATTTTGCACATGTACTGTTGTAGTAACTCCCAACTCATTGAGGCGCTCTTACCATGAGATTCACATATAGGTGTGGTTATAATTCAACAAACAGAATTACTTTGAGTTCTAAAGCCCTGGACTATGCAGGGCTTTACACCACTACTGAGTGGTGGTTAGTAGTTTCTTGTAGGAAATATGATTTTGATTCCTTGTGTCTTTGTTTGAAGGGCTAATGGGACTGAGCAGTCAACATTAGGAAGCTGTGTTTAGCTGATAACCTCAGTTGTCACTGAAAGCAAATGTGCTTGGAGACATGGTCAGTTAAGGAAAGGTACCCTTGGCAAGGTGATCTCCACAGGTTGCCTCTTGATATTGGTTCCCACCCTTCCTTCTGTCATCCATAAGCATTTCAATCATTAAAAAAAAATATAATATTTTTTTTCTTCTTCTCTTCTGCCTTTATGTGGCATGTAACTATGGTATGGCGCTTGGTTGCGAAGCCACTTCACAACTTTATTTTTTTTTTCCAAGGTACTTGGTTTTGGTATTGGAGTGGTCAGCTTCACTTCTGTGGAATTAAAAAGTTATCCTCAATAGTCAGTGTTTTTATAATGCTGCCTTTTCACTGGAATCAATGTCTAATGACCATTGCAATTCTCATTGATAGTTTCAGCTTGTTGTTTTGTTCTTTATTATCAGATCTTTTCCAGCATTTGAGAGAGATACAGGTAGGGATATTGAGCACTATTCTGCATAATGTGGTGTTCCTTAAGACATTTGCGTTTGTTCTCCTGTGTTAAGTTACTGCTAGCAAAGAACAGTATAAAGCAGCAGCAGTTTGCTGCTGTGGAAGTTCAGACTGTGGGACCAGCTGATGTACAGCTGCTGTGAAATTCATCCCTAGTTAAGGAGGGAAGTGTTTTCATACTTTTCTTTTTTTCTTTTTTTTTGTACCATGCTGGGTATCAACTTCCAGAAACTTTACTCTGTTAGAAAACTTATCCAAAAGATAAGCCAGTTCAGTGTTCTGCTGTCTGGATGAAAGGACATTAGCATCCTTTGGAGGCAGAACGTGTGAACTACTCTTTTGTTCTGTAACACTTGTCTTACTTTTTAAAACTTTGTCCTGTAAATTGCAAGCCAGTGTAATATTGTAAATGTTTTGGAAAGCCTACTTTATTTTCACTAGTGCTAGTATTGGTTAAGCTGCCCAAGTGGTAGAATCTCCGGGAATTTTTTTTGGGTGGGATTTCTTACCGTAGATAAACTCATAGCATTTTTTGTACAAATATTTCTTTGTAATGGGGTGTGGTACTATTTTCAGGTTGAGTTCCAATATTTCTTCATGTAAGAGAATTCCTGATGTGTAAGTGAAGTCATATGACAAAATTTGTCATTCCAGTTATGCGGAACAATTGAATCGGGATGATATTCAACATCCAAGTTGCCTGTAAAAACTTGTTACAGGCAAGTGAGAGGGTATGTCATGTTCTTTGACTTTTTTTTTTTTACAGTGCATCAGGTAGACTCCAGAGCTTCTGCTGGTGCTTCCCATCAGCCACAGGAATTATGATAATACCAGAGTGCATAAATATCTCACATTAAGTAGTTCTACAGGATACAGGAATACTACCCTCATTTTACAGGCACAACATGAGGAAGCCCAACAGAGCCTGAAGAACTCAAATTGGAATATGTTTACTTTTCTGTAGCCATGGGTCATCATTATCTTATCTTTTTCATGCCATTTAAGCCTGCACTCTGTATGCTAGCAATGCTTTAGTACAAATCGTGAATGATAACCAGAATTACACTGAAAATTAAAAGGGCAGTGATAATGCCAGCATTCTTACAGGGAGAGGGAAACAAATTGTGGGGGTTTTTTTGGAGTGTTCTGGGAGGAACAAACCAGGGGATGGGAATATTGGTAACAGGTTGGAATCAATCATGAGTGTGTAGAGAGAGATTTGCAAGTGCTCGTTGCATATCTGAATGAAGAAGCTGACCAAAAAGCAGAATGAAAAATTGATCAAATGACCATGGACCTCTGTAAAGAGAAAGAGGTATCTAGTACTGGCCTTAATCAGTTGTCCTCGCAACAGTATTCTAAAATGAGTTTAACTAGAGTGGCCGGTATGAGGAAGGACTAAGACCAAGCCTGAAGCTGTCTCTTACCCCAGCCAAAAGTGGGTGACAGGCAGATGTAATTTCTTGTGGTCAGTTCTTAACTTTGCTAGGTGATGCTTTTTTTTTTTTTAACACCCCTACCCCCTCCAAGTACAGTAGGCTTCTGAATCTTCAGATGGTCCAAATGCAAATCAGTTGTAGGTGAAAAACTAGGATTGGTCAGAGTTGTGTTTTCACTGTGTGTGACATGCATCAGTTTGATTACCATTATGAATAATTTAGCTTTAAGAACAACCTGGGCCCTTATGTGCATATCCTCTTCGTGGTGTTTCTGCATTAAATACATTGAAGAGAGCACATTCACTGATGGGGCATTTTTAAAGTATCTTTGAGTTAAAGTTAAAATTAAAGTAATGGATTTGTTTAATTTTCGTTCATTGTGTACTCAGGGTAATTGGGATTGATACACTTTTCAAACACAGAAGCTGAATCCTAATTCTAGATGCAAAACTGAGCTTTGACAATTGTCTCCAGACAGTACTTCTGAAAGAAATTACTTCAACTTCTGCTGATTGGACTTCTAATTTGAATGTCCAGTTTGTGAGTTAGTGACTGTCATAAAGAAGTTAAGGATGCATTTGCACAGAACTCTCTTTTTTTTTTTTAAGTGCACTTTGTGGTTTTAAACTCTACTGTCTATAGTATCACGTGAATGAAATGAATGTCTGCTATCTTTATCTTTTGAAAAATGGTTGAAGACAGCACACCAGCGCAGTCCTGTTCAAAAAGAGATACTTAGAATAACAGGTATACTTAGAAGAGCCAAAAAACCCCACCCCTACAAGCAGTGTGTGACTTTGTTCACCCCTTTTCCAATATAATCTTGCAATTTTATGACTGATCAGAAGTTCAAGAAATACAGGACTTAAATTAGTAATAGTTTAGTAAAATTATTTTGTTTTCTGTTTTCAAATTCTGGAGATAGTGCAGACATGTACACATCATATTACAAATATTAAGCTTCCTAAAGTGCAGCGGAGGTACTACAGTTTAAATACATTTATTTGTAATATATATTTCAAGAAAAACCAAACTCACCCCTTAAGACCCTCTGCCTACACAGAGGGATTATAAAATTGAAGTCCTTTTTCAGGCTGACATTTCTAAATATTTGATTTTGTGGTTTATTATTCTGAATTGAAAGTCTCAGAAACAGCATGAAAAATACAAAGTCATTTGGTAACTTCAGGGAGTAGGAAAACGTACTACCAACTACAGGAGCCTTAATGCAGATTAAAAATTACACCCTCTTCATATTTTCTCACAGACGTTGAAAGGCCTTTAGTTCTTATCATGACTTATTCCTTGCTCCAATGCTGTTTGTTTATAAAAAGGGTTGCAGATAGGATAGGAAAGTCCAGTAAGTTAACCTTGCATTTGCTTGAGACTTAGCTTTAATTTAAGTATCTGGTCTCTGCGAAGAACAGACTGGTGATGTTTTGGAAATGTGGTCTAAGATAACTCTGGGAAAACAACTCCAAGCTGCTCAGTGGTCCTTTTTTTTTTTTTTTTTCAACTTCTACTCTGGTTTATTTGGGCACCAAAGTGAATAGGGAAAATAATGTGATAGGAAGGATGCACAGGAATTCTTTATTCTTTGTAAAAGCTCAAGTTCTCTGCTGAAGCAGAACAGAATGGGGCAGCTGCTGATATGTTAGACGGCATACTCATCAAAAATATTTTTTTAGCTTCAAATTGGTTTTAACGTGTGGCATCACAGATTTTATGAGCATTGGACTGAAATATTTTCAAAGTGTATAGCCTCAAGGAAGCAGCCTTAAGGACTGCTTCAGCTGCACAGAGTCCCAGAAGTAAATGGTCAGTAATCTGGCCTTCAAAATAACTCTAATGTGCTGAGAGCTTAAAAAGTATTAGTAGTAAGCTTTAAAAAAAAAAGTGTTCATTATAGGTTTTACATACTCTAAAACCTGTATTTGATGTTTGTCTGTGAATAGATTCATTGAATTGCTGGGAGCTGCATTAATATTTTATCAAGTCTAAAATAGTTAGTATGTTTGTAGTTGGAATACTACTTTGTTGTACAGAATGTTAAAGAATGAGGCAAAAATTGGTACTGTGACCGTGCAGACACTTCCTGCAGAAAATACTAAACAATCCATAAACTCTCGTAAAAGTGTAGTCGTAAGAAAGATACCTAAATGCAGTACAGCGGAATCAGAGTTATTCTGACAAAAGCATCTGAAAAATCATAACTTATATTTAAAAGGCATATGGTACAGTTTTTAAAAGTTGAAGGCTTTTTTTTTGTATTACAAATTCAAGTACTATTTCATAATTTTATTCACATTATTCTACTATGGTTTCATCTCACTGAATGAAAAAAGGTGTTTTAAAAGTATGAACAATTCTAGGAGTCTACTGAGTAACCAGAACTGGTTAAAACGCTTTGAAGCAATGTTCACCGTGTGAATGCAGACTCAGCACAAAACTTTTTTCTCTATCAAAATATGCTTGTCAGGCTATATATCTAATTTGGCGCTGCTGTTCTAAATCATAAAAATGTTATATCTGCAGTAGTTAATTTTCAAAAATGTAAGGTAACCAATGCCCAAAGGAAACCAAGTCATCTTGTATATTGGACTTGTTACATCTTTAAACAGAAAACCTATAAAACCCAGAAAAGATGACCCTTGTTTCTGGGAATGATTTATTTTCTTTCCTTCCTTCCTTCCTTTATGTTTCTTTCTTTTAGTTCCTTTTGGATTCTGCAGAGTTGTCAAATCACACATTTTATTTTGTCTTTCCATGTCCAGGAAAACTAATCACTCTTCTTCAACCAGTTAATGCTTGAAATATGCTGTGTGCAAGAAACCAATTGTCCCAATCTCAGCTGTGATCTGATTCACAGAAGTACAATAATATGTAATTTTATTGCTTTGGATTATATCAAAGCTTTCTTATGCAGTTTTTGACTATCATGACTATTCCTTTTTTTCCCTAAAATTGTGCTTTCCCAAACACACTAAGAACTTCTTAGAGCTGAAACAATGGTTCTCTATATTTCATGAGTGTTATGTATATTTGAAAGACATCTAAGGACTCTTTTTAACCACATTTTCCTCTTTGTTGAAAACTTCATAAAACATCTTGGCTTCAGCCAGGAAACAATGCCTTTTATTTTTTTTATAGCATACCTTGTGTTATTCGCAGTAGTGTTGAATAGCTCTGAGTTGCAGTCACTAGTTTGCACTAATCCACTAGTTTGGATCACTAGCGCTTTTAAACAAAGAGTCCACAATGGGATGGTTTTTAAAATGAGCAGGCTTGCTTTATTGCCATTTCTATTCAGAAGAGCCCAGACTTAAATAGCATGCAAGTCAGGCACCGATTTCCAAATTGAATATTTGACCTTGGGATCCTCATAGCTAAATTTTCAACTCTGAGGCTGTAAAAATATTTGATACCATCTTTCTTATAATCAGACCATCTTTTGTTGTGGAGGCTAATGAAATTATGATTCACTACCATTTCCGTCTGAAGGGATGAGCTGTAGAGTTTATTTCTATAGAGCAGAAATAAGAACAATTTCTTGTTACTCTAAGTCTGCTTCTGTATCTGTCGCTTGTAACATGCTGGCTAACTGTTAGTTTAAAATAGCTCTTATCAATTACTGTTGTAGCATACTAGTTTAACAGATTTCCATAATTTGTGATTTCTCCATTTCTTCCATTTGTTTGGGTGTGTAATGAGTGGTTGGGTGTATCATTAATTTTATTCAGAAGGATGTGGTAATGACTCAAGAATGGGAGCAGAGAAATGCATCTTAAAAAGTCAAAATAATAGAAATTGCTAGCAATTTGAGTTTTTTTGATACCTAGTTTGACATGTCTAAGAGACCTGGCTGTCTGAAAGTGAAGCTCAGCCTTTTCCAGAAAATCGTAACTTTTTTTAGTGTAACTCAAGTATTTCAGAAAAGAAAAGAAAATTACCTCCAAGTGAGCTTACTGAGAATGTCCATTTTACTGTACTGGAGCTTGGAGTATTCGGAAAAGGTGTGAGGTCTTGTATTTTCCGTTGCATGTGAGTTCTTGACATAATTTAATTTACTAGAGATATTTCAACGTATTTTGAATAACTTACTGAGTTCCTTTGCGTTTTAACAATGTATGAAACCGTTCCATAACAGGTAAACTAGGACATGTGAGGAGAGGGAGACAATACTTATTTAAGAGCAAAGTGACGACTGGCATCTTTGAAGTAAATTGAAATCTATTTATGGCTGGGCATATTGAAGAGGAAATGAATACAGTGGCCTGAGTGACAAACACTGTATTTAGAGAGTTCCAAGTCTGAGTCCTCTGGTTTGGAGGAAAGGGGATTAGCTTGGCTATTTGGTGGTGGTTGGAACTGCTACTGCTTTGGCATCATGGAGCTTGTCGTGGGCTGAGCAGTCCCTTTCAGATGCAAGAAGGAGAAAGTTTATCCAGTCTTATGCAAACAGTTGTTGAAGAATTATCTTCCTTTTCCAAAAGGGTCTTGCTTCAGATATAAGAAAAAAAAAAAAGTATTTATTTATAAAAGCTTGTATGCTTATGGAGGAACATAAACTGCAAGCTTATGAAGTTGAATGTATATAGACTAGAGAAATTTTAAGACTTCTATCTTAAAACAGTGTATATGTCTGAGACTCTTTGTATCTACTGTAAATGAATGTAATGGAAGAAATACTGTTTTCTGTTCAGCTTCAAAAAGAATGCTTAATAGAGTTATAAATAAATATTCTTACATGGATCTTTCAGGAGAGAGGAGAGTTAAAGACAAAACTTTAATACACAAAAAGTTTGAAGGACATCTGGAAAAACGATTGCACTTGCTTTGGCTGCATCTGTATGGATCAAATGTCCAGTCTTCAATTGATGGAAGGGGCATTTCCCTGGCTGTACCACTGCTGGCTGGGGTTCTGTTCTCTGCCTGCAGTTTGTCTTTTTTCTCGTCGTATATCAAATATGGTAACATCATGCCCTGTGGCAGTTTGAGTTACAGAAGCTAATAGTGTATTTAGGTGAATGCGTGCCCCAGCCAAGCATCAAAAAATCACTTTGGCAGGAGCGGAAGAATTGCCTTTTGACACAGTTTGTTGTCCTTTGCTCTTCACCTTCAGCCCTCCATCACCCTTCCCCACCATGTCCCCCACCTCCCTCCCAGTTTGTGGGCTGCTTTTAGTCACACAATCAATGGGCAAAAGCCCTCGAAATATTAAGTTGTCAGAAGTTTGTAGAAAATTGGTGCTGAGGAAGAAGGCAGACAACTCAACAGCTCAAGGGTTGCCTGCTCTTTTTCTAGCCTGCCAGTTCAGCAGTGAGCCATGTTTCTGACTGACCAGATGGCATACCTAAACCTTGGAACAAGCCCTGGCATGTGATATCTCTTGCTGGTCTGGTAATTAGGAGACTTGGGGAAGATATAATAGTATCATGTGGGGAATGGATGTTGTGGGGGTGTAGGACTAAAGGAGAGATCAAAAGGGGCAAGAGCAGCAAGATGCTGAGGTTATTGCTGTTCACTGAAATCTATGGGAGATCGGGCCACAAGTTATGCTTTCCACAAGGCAGGATATCTTGTTTTAGCAAGGGCTTGTTGCAGATAGGCTGTAATTTATTTTTCTAAGGGTGGAGATGCCATCAGGTATTTTTCAGTGTGCTGCTGCTCCTGCTGCAGCTGGTGCTTTTAAATTATAAAAAAGTAGCCAGCTGCTGCTACAGGGTAGTTTTTTAGAAGAACATAGTGCAAAAAAGTTAAACCACCTTGCTTTCAGTAATGAGTAGCTGGTCATGTTTCTTCTCCCTGATACAAAGTTTCCACAGTTCACTTATGAACATTTAAATGTGAATTTGCTGAATGTAGGGGTTTTTTTTTGTTTTTTCATTTTTTTTTTTAGATGAGAATAGTTTGAAATCTGCTCATAGAAGAGATAATTAGCTTATAAAGTTTCTGTTTTGTAGGTATGCTGTCTCCTGTTCTCTTGAAAAACCAAAGAGAACAGCAGGAAAGCAGACTGCAGACAAGAACAAGAGAAGATTAATGTATTGTTCATGCATGTAAAGTATGTAAACTGATGTAATTATGGAGTGTGATAACCTGGTTTATTTACTTTGAATACTATGAGGAAAAGGGATAAAGAAGCTCAATTCACTGTCTTCCTGCTAGTATTTTCTACACTAAAATTAAACTGGATACCTTTGTCTATTGGGAAAACTGGGGTTTATTTCTTAACTGTGACAGCTACTTGGACAGAAGGGTGGTACGAGAAAATTAATAAAGCAACTGTCTGCTCAGACTTTCTTCAAATTCAGTTGTTGGGTATTTAGTCATGACCTAGTTTCTTTGGTGGACATGTGTTCTACACTGTAGCGTCCCAGTAGCTACTAGGAAAGATTTACCACCTTATACTACAAATTAATAGTATAACCATTTATGATAATCTCTCACTTTCCTATTTGAATGCCACTAAATTATATGATTTTAAGGACTTCATTGTTACAAAGAAATGAAAAGTTAATGTAAGAGTGGACATATTTTTTGACGTTCTTGTTACCTATACTTCCACTCCTGTGTTTTGCCTGAATTCTCTATTTCTACATGTAATACATAACACCATAACAACGTTCTTGGCATCAAAAAGATAATAATCAAAAGAGTTGGTTGTTTCAAGCCTTCAAATCATAGGAAAAAGCATAGGTTGTCTTTAGGTATATTTTAACTATTTTTAATTTGTTGCTAATGGTATCTGAATTATATGTTTATGTTGATCTGCCTAACAGGGATTGCCACTCTTTTTTTTTTTTTAGCATATAAATGAAAATTTGCAAACTATATGTAATATAATACATTCTGTTACATCCTCTCCTTCTGGTAATGTTGATAGGTCATTGATGTTCTTTTCAAAGCTTTTTTTTAAGGATATGACTGAGTCACAGTATTGAAATACTGTACTATGGGTTCCTCAGCTTTTAATTATTTCAGTAAGTATATAAACTGTAGATGGTCAAAGGCTAGACCTCTGCTTAAAAAAAAAATAAATCTGGTAGTGAGACATTGCTTTGTTGAAGGCTGTTTAAAAAGTAGTAGATTGCCTCAAAGAGCAAATGTTTGAGACCGAGGAAAATTGGGACTGGGTGACATAAGCCATGTTACCAAGCATCTTTTAATGATTAAAAGTAGTTGAGGGTGGGTCAGAATTAGAGTCTTTGGTAACATCTGAACAGCTTTGAAATAAGAACTCTGCTACAAGATCCTGTTGTGTCCAGCTGTGATGTCCAGCCTTCCCAGGACAGCTGCACTGGGCGGTCTGAAGGAAGTAATGACATTCCCCTTCCCAACTTTTTAATTTACCACAGCTACAAACAGCACTGGAAAGTCTTCTAGTCAATACTTTGCCTAAAGGCATGTGCTGGGGGCTCCAAGTATAGGCAAACAGGAATTGGGCAAATGAAAACCAGTAGGAGGGGGGAACAGAGGAGTTGGCAAGAGAGAATAAAATGTGTCTTGATCTAGAAAATAACAAAAATATTTAAATGGCTAAATAGTATCTCGCTAATTCTTTTGTCAAATAGTGATGGTTGCAGTTATGTAGCAAGCTATGTAGTAAGAGAGAGTTTGCAAATCCAGAACCATTAGCAGAATGCAGAAACTTTGACTTGTGAGAGTCTGTCTATTGGCAGGTGAAAATTTTGAGTATCATGATTACCGTGTTTAGCCAATTTCAGTTTCACCTTCTTCCTTCCAGCCCCTCTTGACTCTGTCAAGAATAAAATTTACCTTTGACATAGGACTTAGTTTCCTTTTTATACTTGCTTGTGCTTTCTGGAAACACAAACATAAAAAAAGGAACATTTTTGTACCGTCTGCTTTCATTTACAGCATAGGGTGCACTGTTATAGCCCTGGGGTGTGTTGTAATAATTGTTGAGAAGTTAGACAAGACAGTTGATGTATTTGGATAAGACATGATGTCTCTTGAGCAAAACATTACATGGTAGTCCAAACCAGACAGGCAAGATAGTTATATAAGAAGTTAAATTTACCTGCTGTCTATATTCCTATAGTTTTTTACGTGCATGTGCTGAAGATAGCACTGAACTTCTAGTCTTTTGTGAACTTTTTTCAATATTCATTCTTGATGAGTAAGCAGAATATTGTTGTTATGGTACTGCAAATCAAATTGACTTTTCACTTCTGTATATAATTTTTCCATGAATGTGGAAAGTTGATAAGGCTTTTGCTGAAAGGATCATATTTAAGTCATCATTTTTTTATTTCGAGTTTATTTAGAACTTAGTTTCTGGAAGTGTGGAACACTTTTTTGGTGCAAATCTAAGAGCAATGCTGACAAATCAGTGGTTTGAGTATACTTGGTCTGTGCAACACTTCAGCTTGCAAAGCAAATAACTGTTCTCAGCGTTTGCTGTTCTTTTGAAGCTGAAGAAGCACTTGAGTGGCTACTTAAACGTTGGTTCTTATTAATTTTATATCCAAGTGATTTGAATCTAAATGTTCATGTATCATACAATGGAAATCCAGCTTAGGTATTTTGACAAATGGATGGTCTTCTGTTTTGATGGGAGCCTCACAGGGAGTTAATTGGAAGCCCCAAGTTTTCAGTTGCAGAGGAAGAACTTAAAAATGCTTTTTCGGCTGGTACGGCTTCTCTAGTTTAGTTACTAATGATGAATTGGATTTGAGGCTTTAAAAAATATAGTACATTTCCTAACATACACAAAAAAAGTTAGCTGATACTTTCCACATGAGCCAATGTTAAGAAGTGGTTTGCAAAGGGAATGACTTTGTCAAACAGTTGAGCTGAAAGCTGAATGAGTTGGGAGGCTTTGTTTTGGCCTATCATGAGGTGAGCAAAGGTGTTGAGAGCTTCCTGCATCCTTTTCTTGAGGTAAAGTTAAATATTTTGGGTTAAGTGGTTTAAGACAGTACAGTACTTTGCAAAGATTTTTCCCATCATTCTAAAGGAATAAGAATAATTCAGTCTGGATTGAACAAAAGTAGCGCATTCATGTTTTCATTACTTTTTATTTGACCATATTTTTAAAAGATGCCTTCTTTCATTTCGGTGCTTACTGAAGTGTTCTATAGTATAGCATACCTGCTATCAATTAAGATGTTCAGATTATATTCTGCTGTAAATCATAGTCTCTATATCCTGACCTTCCTTTCAAAATAGCAAGTACCTAGCCTACTTGTTACACTATTTTGTCTTTAGTAGCTTTGTTTTTAGGGGTTGATTAGGAACTTAAACATTCTGGATGCTTTTGTATTGCTAGCTAACTTTTGGTGCACACCAGGATGAGCTCCTATATGGAAGATTCCTGTTTTATCCCTTTCTAGAATACTCAAGCAAGAAATAAGCCTCAACCCTGAAGTAGCCCAGTGGTTTAGGGAACAAGAGTTTATGCAGCTGATGTCTTTCCAGTTACTGAAAATGCTAAACGGTTGAATTTAATCTGAATAGCCAATGGAGATTTCCAGTAGTGAAAGCTTCTTGGACCCTGAAGCAGCCTGCCAGGTATCACGTTAATAATCCTTCACTCGTGATGTTATGATGTAATTCACAATGTTCCTGGTCCACAGCAGCTGCTGAAGAGGTGTTTAAATTGAGATGGAAAACAGATACAGAATAACTGAAAAACAAACAATTAGAGAAAATAGAAGACGTAATTTCCACATAATGGGCCTGTTGAGATCTAGTGTAACAACAATGGCAGGTCTCAAAATTTAAGAATTAGGTGGTTAGCTTTGTGAGCATGCCGGTCTGCCACTGCTGCTGAAGCAAACAGTCTTTCCAGGCCATTCTTTCGCTTTCTTAGGCTGTATTGTGAAACAGATTGCAAAATTTTCTGGATTGCAATGCATTTCTGTGCTAAATTAGCTCTAACCTGTGCCCAAATGTGATGTTGTCAGAAAGGAGTGTGGGGATAGAAGCAAATGCTTAGGGACTGGGGGACATTATTGTGCATTCCTTGTGCTGCAGTGCCGATTTTCAGTATTCTTGACTTTTTTTTACTTGATTTTAGACATGGTGTATATGTAAACTGCATATCTTGTCTCCTGCATACTGAAGTATCTTCTGGGTTTGTGCTTGTAAAAGGAAAGGCACTGCAAATAGCTGACTGGCTCAGCAATTAGTAAACTAAGTGAAACAGGGTGTTTCTAGGAAGAAACCTTAAGATTTGCAGCACTTTTCTGGAAACTGCTGGATTACTGCATTGCCAAAGGCTGCATTAAAACAGCAGTGCTTTTTTTAGAAAAGTTAATTCATTGGTTTATTGTTGTAGTTTCCTCATCCTTGTTATGACAGTGTTAATAGGTCTCAGTATTCTGTTTCAACTCCCTGTACTGATTTTACAGAAAGGGAAAAGAAAGAATTTAGGATTGGTATTACTAACTCAATCCATTGTTTTGGAAACTTGATAACGTAACGTTTCCTGTGTTCCTTTGTGGTAAACAGAACTTCCTGAAATAGGGACCATTATCTCACCTGAAGCCAGAAAATGTTTGCCTGCTTGCTTCTACTTGGAAGAAATTTTTTTTGTTTAAAGCGATCTTCGTGCTCTTGCAAATGAGAAATGATAGTCATTTGTCAGCTCAGCCAAATTTCAGATACTGTTGCAAGCAGCAGAGCTTCGCCTGGAGGCAGATGAAGATATCCGAAACTAGAATTTCTGTGGGAGGGTTAGTATTTGTGTATGAAGACATATGCTCGCTCAAGCAGTTTGTTGTTTTAGGGTACATATTCTCCTGTTGACACTGACAGACGGTCTTACTGAAATGCTTTAAATCTGGCAGAAGGCAGCAAACTATTCCCCCTTCACTTCCACTTCTTTCCCTTGCCACAGAATTTTTGTTTTAAATAGAGCATTAATATTTTCAAAGAACTGAGTCCCCAGGCCAGACTTTTTTCCTAGGGGAGGTTCTATGTATTACTTCTGTGCTCTAGGCTAAGTTTTTTTTTTTTCTAAAGGTTTACTTTTATGTGCTGTAAGCTTCCTGTTCCTTGAGTTAAAGTCCTCCTAATAAGCAGTGTGTTATTTTGGACTTTGGAGTTATGATATGCTTGTTCACCTCTTAAACAGCTGTCTCTAATAGTTCTATTACTTACTGGGGGACTAATGTTGTAATGAGTGGTAATATAGGGCTTCATAAAAGCTTGTGGACAAGAATGCAATTTTCTCCTTTTCCTCTTTGATTAACAAGTGCTAATTACATCTTGCAAAAGAATACTTCCTATTTGATTTTTTTGCTTGTGAGGTTTTTTTATGGTTACATTTGGTTCCTAAGTTAGTAAATATGTAAACAGCCTTTTTTATCTCTGTGTACAGCCATAAATCATTTGGTTTAGAGTAAGGACTCCAGTATTTATATTTCTTTCACAATGAAGGTACAGAGCTGCATAGACAGTAGACTGTCTCTTATGCCAGAGTGCTGGAAGAAATGATTTCTCAGTGTCTAAACAGACATAATTAGGTGTGTGGAGCAGTGGTTTTACTTTGGGGACTTTCTACCACTTCACACTTTGTTTATCATCTTCATGAGAAAATATTATATCATTGAGACCCTTTGTAAATGTTGAGAAGCATTGTGTAAATTTGACATTTGCTTTTGCAAATTTATCAGTTGATTTATTTCAAGTACTGCCTGTTGTGGATGGCAAGTCTTAGGATCTTGCTTAGATACCTCCCCCTCCCACTTTTCTCACTGTGAATAATATGCTTTAGTGCACACTATAATACCGTGTGTGACCTCCAAAACAGCGAAGCCTTTGGTTAGAACAATTCTGTAGTTCCATTTCTCTACGTATAGGACAGATTGCTATAATTTTATTCTTCCACAGTTGCCTACTGCCACTTGCAAACTGATTTCTTGTCCCATGTAAGGCTGAGCTTGTGATCTTTTAAGCACCATTAAAGCAGTATATTTGAATGTCCATAATTTTGCATCCCTCTGATCATCTCTGAGGTAATGGGAAATATTTGTTGTTATCTTACTCTCTGTAGTTCCATTAAAAGTTATCAGTGGAAATGGAGAAACTGTGTATGACAATAACTCAGGTATATATTTTTTTTTTCCTAAACTCTGTTCTCCCACACCCTCCCCCATAAGCTTTCCTACTGTTTTGGGGTTTTTTTTGTTTTGGGTTTTTTTTGTTCGTTTTGGTGTTTTGTTTTGTTTTTTATCAGACAGAAAGCGAGAAGTTACAGATTATTCAATTGAGATTATACCCCTGAGAATATAGCAGGTAGCTTTCCTGAAGCGCTCTGCTCAATATTAAAGAAGCATTGCACCATAGGGCATACAATTTTACTGAACATTTATGAAGGCAGCTGTGGTTGATTTTAATGTAATTATGTATTTAACTATTTCGTATTCCCAATTAAATAGGATTTTTTTCATCAGTAGGTCTGGGAACTTTTACTCTTTTCTGATGAGTCAGGGAAGACTAGAAAAGGTTAAATAGAAAGCATTGTCTTTCTCGGTTAAAGGGATCCTATGTTTGTTTGCCAGTGTTAATGTATGTGTACATTATGTACATAATGTACGCTTTTTCTAGCAAAGAACAGTACTCTGAAAGTGGAAATTGAGCCATATTCATAACAACTAAATGAAGAAATCCACTTTCTGTACGTACCTCTATGCACATGTACACATGCACACATCTATATAGATGGCTGGGTTAATGCTGTTTGGCACACTGGAGGGAGTTGGTGATTCTGCCTAGTTGCTGCTGCTTGGTTTAAGGCTGTTGCCATACACACATTTTTTGAGGAAGATGACTACTTGAGCTGTTACAGTAAGCAATAATTATCTGATGTGTCCTGACCTTCACATGACTTGTGGTGAAGAGTTGTCAGTGAGGTTGAAAGTCAGCGGTTTGTGTACAGGAGATGCGTAGTCTGTAGTGTCAAGGGTTGTGCATCTGCTGCTGGTCCCACCTGAGCTCTCACAAGTACGGGGAGAGAAGACAAGACTGGGATTGGAAACTATTGTGGAATAGGATAGGAAGGTGGAGATTTTGAGAGGGAAGTACAGCTCAGTCTTTGTTTTCAATAGCCCATTACAATAGAAATATTGCTGAAAAACTACCCACTCTTTATAAACAAACAAAATGAGCGGAAAACTTGTAATTGACACTACATCTTATTTTCTTGACTTCTGGGTTCCTTCATAGTGAATGCTTTGTTAACTGAAGGAGCTGAGAGGTGTCTAATGCATTTTGCAGCATGGCTCACATCCTCCATATGAATCTGTGCTGGTTACTTTGCATACTTGTGAAACAATGAGGGTAGTGTTTCCTGGTGGCTGAAGAGAAGGTGCAGAGGGTGTCTGCCAGCTCGCAGCAGTCAACACACAACTCTTTGTTGATAGTCTCACTGAAGGCGAGTATGCCTGGACCATTGATGCTCCATGCTCATACGTAGGGCTGACATACATTAATGCTATCAAGAGAAACTGGTTTTGCTGTTTGCTTTACTAATGTTTTTAAATCATGATAGTTAAGAAAGACTTCCATCAGCTTTTCAGACCTGTACTTTTTTTTTTGTCTTTCTAGGGAGCAGTAGTAAGGTTATGAAAGATGGCTTTTATCTTTTTCGAGTTGTGCAATTCTGTGTAAGTATGGTTTGAATTATGAAAAAGATATTTCTTACAGTCCAAAGAGATTTAGTAATGATGCTGAATATGATAGTAGAGACATTTTGCTGTTCAGAGCAGTAGATTGTCTTGTATTTGTATTTTTTTTTCCTTGTGCTTTCCAGCAGCGCAGTACTCAGCAAAGTGGAAAATTTAGCTTTTTTTTTTTCAGTCTTGATTTGGGGGCAGGGAATGTGGGGGAGCATTTTGCAGCTGACTTCTAAAAATAATATTTACTTAAAAAAAAAAAAACCGAACACACCAACCCATGGGTTCAACCACTCTTGGTCCCTTTCACATACTAGTAGTGTTGGCTTGTGTTGATTGAAGTCAGTGTCCCCAGAAGGTGGCAGGAGGTCTGTGAGAGGAAGGTTGCATTGTTTGCATGGCTTCATTTGCCAGAATTGTTGCTTGAACTATTGATGAAGGCCAATAAACGTAAGGGCATACACTTTAGGTGCCAGCTGGATTGAAATAACTGTTACCTTGACAATTTTTTATAAGTTTTGGGGAGACAGTATGATAGCAGTATGTACTTTACACCTGTTGAACATATACCTGTGTTTTGCTGGTTGTATTATAAATTAAGCCTGCGAATCTTATTTTTTTTCTGACAAATTGCATGCAGGAAAAAAACTTCGGATTGTCTCCATTAAGAAAGCTTTATTCAAATGATTGTTTCCCTTGCTGTCTTTCTGCATGAGATAAAGCCATGGAGACTTATGGAATAAAACTGTGGTGGTTTTGTTGTGTGCTCTTTTTTTTATGTATTGTTGGTCACTTCAAGACCAACAGGTAGAAGATGTGGTTTTCTCAGTGTTATAACTGTTTTCGCTGGAGTTTCATGGCAGGCTAATAATTTTCTTTCCTTTTCACTCTTTCCTCTTCACTCCCTTGCTCTGACGTTTCTGATCATGTACAGGGTCATACCACTGCACTGAGCTGATGAAATGGTGTTGGCTACATACCATTGGCAGCTGTATGACTTTCTATGTGTGGAGGTTTGTCACTGAGTAAACAGAAATTGTCTGTACAGACTGGGAAGATAATGCATGACTGAAAAAAAAAATCATACAGTCAATCCATATTATATTTAGGAAGCGGTGAAAGTGGTAAGTGGGATAAAAAGTGACAATTAGGAATAGGTATTTCATTGTGCATAAGAAGCTCTGCATGATTGTTGCTGTTATTAACATTAGATGTGTCAGAAGGAAGTTCTTTGAATAATGGGAATGCAAATATTGAAACTGTTCAGTATAGACACTTGAATACAAGACAATTACATTTTGCAGTCTGCAAACATTGTGGCTGTGAATCTGGTCAGCATATCAGAGCGGCTGGCTAAAATTCCTTCACGTTTAAATAAAAGCTCAGAGTATTGGATTCCCCTGAGAAGTCAATTTTCAAAAAAACCTGTCTTCGTTATTAGGTACCACTTGCAAAAGCTACAGCACCCACTGTGCAGAGGGTCTGGTGCATGTGGTGACAGAACATTTAGCTGGTGGTAATGGAGTATAAAACAGGACAGTAAAAATTATTGGCAAGGGTGCCAATCATCTGCCTAGAATCATCTGTATCTAACTTCCATCCTGTGAAATATTTGAAGTTGATGTGAGAACTTCTTATTAACAGAAGCTGCATGGATTCCAAATTCCAAATTCCAAATGCGTGTGTCTAACAATTTCATTTGAAGTCTGTGGGCTGTTTGTATGTAGAGTTTAAAGCCGAAGTAGCCTTCAGTTTAAATTGTGTAGCAGCGTAACATTGTATGGAGCATTGAAAGCTAATGGCTGCTGGTAGCCTTAATCTAAGTAGTCATAAATGCTATTGCAGCAGATGCTTTCTTGTTTTTGTTCACCTACATATTCTGTTACTGGTCCAGGTCTCCTAACCCACTTGTCTGTCCACATCAGCAGTGTGTAGGTTATTATTTTTGGGGGGTTACTTAGGATTCACACTAAGAAAACAAAAGAGCGCAGTGCATCCTCTTCACACTGTTTGGGTTGGTTTTTGCCTGTTTCTGGCTAAAATGACTTTTGTTTTTAGTCAGAACCATGAGAAAATCGCCAGCCAGTTCTGTGTGAATACAGTGCCTTAATTTTTGTTCCTGACAGATATAATGGAAAATACAGCTAGAGTATAAACATACTGGAGGGATGTAGTTACAGGTAAGACAGTCTTCTCTTTCAACATGCAGTTTAGGGAAGCAAATTTGGAAGGCTTATTGTGAAGATCAGAAACACATAATCAAGCCAATCTAACTTCCTCTACAACAGGAAGCTTGTGGACTGGAGACAGCCATATGTGATACTCTAACAGAGCAAGCTAAGGAAACATGGCCTAGATAAAAAAAGCTATTTTAGGATGTGTGTAAAATCATTAGGCTAACAGTAGCCAGAGTTTTATTTTTCAGTAGTTCACTTTCAGCAAGGGAAAGCATATTGTATGGGATATGGGATTTTGTGTAGCTGTTTCAGCTTATTGTTCTTGTTCATGAACTGGGTAATGGAATACCATATGGTTATGAAATATGAAGATAAGATGTGCTTGGAAATAAATGCAGGTATGGAAAACTGGGATTCAGAAGAATCATGAATGTTGGAAAGATGGCCTGAAAGAATAGTGATGTAGAAGAATAAGTGAAATGCTTTACATTTTAGGTCAAAATAACATAAAAATAAAAGATGGAGAACAACTGTTGAAATTGTTCCTGCCACGCCATTCGCCACCTCGATCTAGGGCAAACCATGGATTATAAAGTGAGAGTTAACAGTGCAGCATTGTTCAGAAAGAAGGGGTGTGTGTGTGTGTGTGCGTGTGTGTGTGTGTGTTAGCCTGAATAGATGCTGGTATAATCTGAAGGACATATAGAGTTGAACCTTCTGCTCTGTAAGGTTAAAGTACTGTATCAGTTTTGGCCATTGTACTTCAACAAAGATGTAGGCACAGTTAATTTGCCTCCGGAGGCTAATGGTAATGGCTGGCAATTTAGAAAAGATGGTACATGTAGAAAGAATGATTGAATTGGCATTTTTGTAACCCAAAGAAAAGATCAAGGGAAATGATAAGCTTTTAAGTGTGTGGAAGCTCACTACAAAAAAGCGAATATATGCCCTTGGTAGATGTGCCTTGCTTACTAATGGCAGCATGGACCATTCTCTGTGTCTTGCTCTCATTGTTTGCTTTTTGTTTGTGTGTTTTATAAGAGCTCTTTCTGTCCAGTGTCTGGACAGCACTGAACAAAAAGCCTGTCGTCTTAGGATCCTTTGAAGAACTATATAAATTAGCAAAATTGCTAAAAGCTGGATCTTCATCTAACCAGAGGGATGTATAGATAGATACTTCAGTTAAAACTCTTGAGCAGTTAGAAGAAAACTTGCTTCCAGATTTACCAGCCACTTCATCAGTAATGGACTAGTTTCCCATCTGTTAAAAATCGGTCATGTTCTCCACCCCTGTAAGGCACTTGATTTTTACTGAAGAAAAGTGATATAAAAAAAGCTAATTTAACATAAGCAACACTGATTTTTTTTTTCATATTGCATATCACAGTGCAATGTGTAGAGCCTAGTCATATATATCATAGAAATCTGTGTGTTTAACCTTCTTGAAGGTTGTGACTAATTTGCTTTGATAAAGGCGGTTAGGTCTCTTCAGAATTATGTCATGATCTCTTAATATTTAACTTTCAGAAAGGTAACAATCGTGATTTATTTTAGGTGTCCTCCTGGGTATGTCTTGGGTCATCTTGTGAATCTGTGTTTTTCTGGCCCTTTGAAAATTTCCTTTTTTTTTTTTTTTAGATTTGGTAAAAATTGGTATTATTCCAGGGAGGTCCTTAGCCAGTTCTTCTAAAATTCAGCCTGTAAGCCACTTCTGTGGATACAGAACTGCTTACTATTCCTACATCAGTATTTTGGTAATCTATCCTCAAATGGAGAACAAAAAATTAGGAGTTGAGGCATTTTCCCTTTCTACTTTGTTATGCAAAAAAATATGAGAAACTGCCAAGTATTATACTTACTTCACCTGCCTCAGTACTGGTGTAATAATTTGTTTCAGAATAAACAGTTGATAAACATCTTTTCTATCACTGCCAATCTTAGCTTTCCTTACCATGTATTTCCTCCATACTATCATGTTACCATAGTGTTGGCATCTTATTTTTTCTCCTCCCTTGTACATAATTTTTTGTCTGGACAGGTAATATATAAAGCTAATGGTTTAAACAGGTAGAACAATAAACGTGAATAACTTGGTAGCCTCATATATAATATAGCAAATAGAACACATAAGCTCATAATATATGGCAAATATTACTTAAGCGTAGGCAAGTTGCAGTTGCATTAAAAATTGAAAAAATCTACTTTCTTGTCTGTTGAGATATTTGGTTTACTTTTCAGCTGCTCAGAATTTCCTTAGAAACTGCTGTATTAACAGGGTAGAGGAAGAGATTTGAAGGAATGCATTCAATATTGCTAAAATGTTAACAGATAACACTTGGAAAGGCTCAGGCATCATTTTTCAGGTGTCACTTTTTTTAGAAGTGAAAAAACATTACGTAGGCATCAGGTCTGTGTTAGTTTAATAACATTTTTTTTTTTACAAAAGCTGTCATTATAAATGCTAACGTTTAACTTGTGGGCAAGAGATGAAAGAATGTGGAAAAAAGCCCTGCATCTATAAACTAGAATATGTATGACAAAACTTAGTCCAGAAGAACGATCATCTGGGGAGCTGCTCATGTAAATGTGTGCCATTGAGGAGGCTGTTTTTTAGCCTTATTGAGAACAATTCATAGTTTGTTGTGCTAAGCGTTCATGATTGGATAGAGGACGACATATATAGAACTCAAAAATAGATAACTGCTTATTTGGGAGGACAGGCAGTCCTCCCACTTAAATCATATCATCTGAAAGGCTAAAAAATTTTGATGACTTGTTCCACCTCTCCACTCTACCCTGCATATGTTGTTTTCCTCACAGGCTTAGTTCACTGCCTCTTTTTAGAAGCAGTCTTTTGGCTCCTTCTCCCTTGTGCAGGATTTTGAAGTCTTAAATGCTGGAAAACTTTCCTCCCGTTCCCCTTCCACCTCAAGCTCTGCCACAATTGCGTGGGGAACTTATTTGAATTTTTGTTCTTCTTCTAGGACAGCCTTAAGATCTTGTGGATGGAAGACCTCTTGTGCTTCTACATTCATGTCAGAATGGCCTAGGCCAGTCTGTTGCTCTATGGTTCCTACCACAGGCGCTCTACAGCAATGTATTGGGATTTTGCCACCAGTGCTAGTGGACCATCCAGATGGCTGTAAACCTGCAGAGGAGGTCAGTACAAAATGTGATCCAGGAATTTTTGACGCTTTGGTCAGGTCTGTCTGCTTTGGATGTATCTTAGAGCAAAGGGAGCACTTGGATACTGCATGTATGCTACTACTTTGTTATGGCATACTCCCTTTTCTTCTGTTCCTTCAGGATCCCCTTGGGCCAGTTCAGTTGTCTGCAGCTATTAAACAGGTGTCCACAAGAATCTCTTTAGAGATCTAATTTATTGGTTACTGTGGTTGTCTCAGGATATTGGAAAGTACAATATCCAAGTGGGTAAAGCACCCCAGTTTTAGTTCTCCTAAACTTACCTTTACTCAGTGTAATATCATCTTGAAAAGAGTGATCTAGGCAAATCAGCTGGAATTCAGATCAGTTTTCCATCCAGCTGAACTAAGAAAGCCTGTTTTTCATTTTCTATGTTTCTACAGTAAACACAGTTCCCTTAAAGCATCCTTGTCAGCCAAGAGATGACTTATTAAACTACCACTGTGTAGTCACTGGCAGCCCAATGAGGTGTTTAACAACTAAGTTCATGTCAAGCCTTCTCTCTGTGTGCACCTCCCACTTGCTACTGGTTTTTTTTAAGCTTGGTTGAAACAAGGTGGAGAACCAAAGTTTAACAGGACAAGATGGATGTGATAGGACAGATCTGTTTCCTTCGGCACAAAAGATTAACTATTTCAGTTGTGTTTAGTGTTTTAAGTGTTGTCCTCCACTTGATATCCTTGGTTTTGACATTTTGTGCTTATTTTTCACCTTGATTTTTTTTTTCTTTCCTGCAAACCCGTTAGCACCTTTCATAAGGTTAGTTTTCACAGACCGAGTTCTGAAGAACTCACTGGGGACAACTTTGAAGTTCAGGTTCAGTGGGGGGGAAAAAGAGAGAAGCCTGTTTCAGGTCTAAGTGGAGCCTTTTCCAGCCAACTTCAAAAGATGTTAATCTGTCATGTACTCTTAAATTCAGTGCTTAAAAAGTACAGCTTGAACAAGCATCAGTTTAGGGGAGAGGGGAAAAATATATCCAAAAGTACTACCCAATACGGTTAAATAATATATTAGAGGCTACTCAGAATAAAAAATTTAGGGTTAAAAAAAAAAAAGGCAGAGCAAATTTTTTATTTCTGGATTTACTGCTTATGGCCTCTCAAGCTGTACGTCCACTGATATTTCTTTTACCCTAGCCCAGCCACTTCTGTGGTTGTTGACTATAATGGTGAGTTTAAATGAGGTAACAGATTTGTGTGGAAATAACTGCTCTTGGGGTGGATATGTGATTTGGTCTGTGTCTGCACTGGAAGACTGGTATAGCTGAAAAACCACAATTGTTCTTGGTTATTTTTCAGCTGTATCAGTTCACTGATTGAGTTTCTTCATTGGTGTGTAAATTTTTGCTGGCAAAGCAGAAGTCTGGCATGTTGGAATGAGAGAGAACCTGGAGTACCAACTACTCACACAGTAGTGTGTTGGTGGATCTTTAAGCACGTAGTATTGCTTTTCAAGCACATCTACTCTCTCTCGTTGTAAAGATTCTAGTATCTTACGAGAAGATGAAAATCGTTCGGAAAAGTTACTGAAAAGGAATTTTAAATAAATTGAAGCACAGAATTTTAAATGAGATTTTTAAAGTATCTGATTTAATTTAAATTTTAAAAAGTGATTGTATTACTCAAATGCCAAGGTCTTCAATTAATATATAGCTGAATTTGCAAAACAGTTACATCATATTCCCTTTTTTAATGTTTTCTGACACACTAACTTTTTTTATGGTGACCTGTTTCTCTCTTGGCTTCTAGTCAGGTATGAATTTTGAATTGTAAAAAAAAAGCTTAAGTTGCTACCAGCTCTATACCTTGAAAAATGATATGTCAAATTAAATACATTAGCTGGTTTTTACCAAGTGCCTGACAACTTCTGCAAAAAAATCGGCAAAGTAATAAGCACGTGAGTATGTGAGGAAACTTAAGTAATTTAGTGAAGTTTAATACATATCTGCCATACCTATTGTTATACTGATTGTTTTCTCTATGGTACTATGCAGAAATTTGTTAGTATCAGTCTTCTAGGTAACTGGAAAAAAAAGTGAACTCTTCCAAGAAATAATCTTTCTGCCTTAAATTACATATCACACTTTTCATATTTCTCTGGACTGCTGCACAGTGCAACAAATAACACATTCTAAATTTTATTTACTCTTTCCCCCTTACTGATGCAATACCTTTATCTTGGTATGGTCAGTTTATTTAAATTTGTCAAGCCTTTCTCATATTAGGATGAAAACTTGCAAGTTAAGCCAGATGGAATCATTAGCTGTAAGACTGTAGCCTTGAAATTTAACATGTGAGTGAATCTACCATTTTTCTTCTAGAGAGTTAAGAAATAAAATCCAGCCACTTTGGAAAAGCATTCATTACAGCATGCTGAAAATGTAGTGTTTTCCTGTGAAAAAGACTTTGTTTAAATACTTCCATGATCTAAGTGAAAACTGACTTTTTGCAGTTTTATTGATTTTTGTTTTTCTAGCACTTTCTTTTACAAAGGAACTCAAAACATGATAGGTTTGTTCTTGTTTAAAAAAAAGTACAGATTTTTGAAGCCATTAACAAAGCCGGATTGCTGTTTTCTGTAGAACTCAACTTACTGTTTCCATACTGGTGCTTTTGATCAAATGTGAACTTGAATGTCAATTTTTTTAATTTTTTCGATGAAGTTGAAAGTTGGGAAGCATGCTCAGTGGTTCTGTTTAACCTTTGGAAATCCAAACTGGAATTTCCTGCACAAAGGCTGTGATTACAGTGACTTGATAGGGCTACCCAAGAGCTGCTTTAAATTTATATCCACCTGTTTGATGTAGACTTCTATTCTTCATTACGTTTTCTCACATTAATAATGGTATACTTCTTATAATGGTGTGTCTAGAGGGCAAAAGAAAGCTCATTCTGCAAAAGTATAGAACCAAGATGTTATTTGTTACACTTGGCTGGATTTAAATGCAAAGTCCTTGTTGTCTCAGTGTTCATACTTTGTATTTTTAAGTTTCAGCAAACCAAGTTTACCTAGTGGATTTTTTTTTTGTTTGATTGTTTGAAAGTACTACTCTAGTGAATATAAAGAGGTTTAAATATTTACTGTAGTATTGGAGATGAGTCTGAGAAAAGGTTTCAATGTAGCAAGTGTTCTGTTTGTTTGTAAATACTAGCAAATGAAGTCTTGGTTTCTAAATTTTTTTTTATAAGGTTTTCTAGTATATCTGGTTTGGGGCAGGGGGGGGAGAGGACAAAGCTGTTCACAGCAAAATTAATAGACTGGATTTCTTGTCCTTTTTAGCCTTTGTTTTTTTTCTATATAGTCTCAGTATTCTGCAATTAAAAGTGATTTTATTCTGCTGGCTGACCATATATTTTTTTTTTGTTTGCCATCAAATTTCTGCCAGTTTTTCATGACTATTCAGTTGGACTTTTTTGTTTGGTGTTTTTTTTTGGTGTCTACTGACCTAGCTTTTTCATGTAGTCATATTTCTAGGGACTGCTAATGTAAAGACCGTTTCATTTATTTGCATTAGGACTGGCATATGACCTGGGTGGGTCAAACTGAATTCTTTCCGCTCCACTTAATGGAATGTGGAAGCTCTGCCTGCTGATAATTTATAATGGGCTAGGTGTAAGTCTACGGTCAATTAAAATTTCTATGCTTATGTCCATCATTCATAGTTGTTTACTTTTACAGTTACAGAAAGACGTATTTGGTAGATAGGTGAATACTGTGTGCTTCACGTTTTTTGAAACACATGGGCAGCTGTATATTTCTTAGACAGGTGGGGTCTTAACTTCTTCTCCTCCTTCCTCCTCCTTTTATTATAAAGTCTTGATTCAAGCAGCAACAGAAAAGCGCTTTTTCATCCTATCTCTGCTTCACCTGTTAGGTTCATTTTTGTTTGTATGGTAGCAAGCTACGAGATGTAGATGTAAGAGCAGTGGGGGAAGGAGTGTACGGAACAGAATTGGTCAGAGCTGCTGCCTGCCTGAGAGTTAAAGATAGTTTGCTTGCTTGAATATCAGAGGGGAAGACGCAATGAAAAGGAAAGGGAGGGTGGACTTTTGTTGTGAGAATGTCCCAAAACATGAAACTAGCCTTTGCAGCCATTCAAAATAGACAGTACTGATACTTCTGTAAATTCTCTTGTACTGTCAGTCATCACAGATTAAAGGGATGAGAAGAACACCTTTTAACAAAACCTTTGAATTCTTTACCACTCTTCATTTTACTTGAGATAACCGAACCCACCATGAGTTAAGTGATTGTCATCCTTATTTTGTCAAATTATATTTCCTAATTCTTTAAGTCTTCATGTTTAGTCACATGCATTTTCCTATTCAGCGGTTTTTAATTTGATATCTGCCTGTATTTGATTTGCCAGCAGGTTCTGCAGTTATTCTAGGCAGAATTCAGCCAGCTTCTCTAGGATAACCACCCAGCATGTAACATGAATTTTTCTTTACCTGTATTGTTTTCAAAGCTTTTTTTTTCTAGAACACTTACATTTTTTGAATATTTTCCACATATAATGAAGGTAGAGAAAAAATGTTGTTTGAATGTATTTGGTATTTCTTCAAGTTCCCCTTCTGGATTTGTAATCTACAATAGAAAGTTTTCAGGATTAGAGGTTTCTGCGGTTATTCACATAAGCATGGTTGAATCTGTTCGCTGCAATTTACCCTATGTTTCCAGAAATCTCCTTTATAATCTTTTTTTCTAATTAGCTGACTCTGCTTTTCTTTAATTCAAATTCTTGTCCATTAGTGATTCATCCTTAATGATGACTATTTGCCTGTGTAATTTTCTGCCATCTTTAAGTGTTTGAAGAATTAATGAACAATTTTATACCACTCTAGCTTTTGGCTTTGATACATATCTAAAGAATAATCAGAAGCTTTATGGAGGTTGGATATTTTAGAACACTTGAGACTTAGCTTGCAAGATTTAACAATTTCTCCTAACGTATGAAGAAGCTTTCAAGATTGCCTTGTAAAAGAATTATTCACTTGATTGTTCATAGTCTGCTTAGATCTTTGTCTATGAAAAATGCGTAGCTAGTGAAGCTGAATTCTTCTGACCTTTAGGTAGTCAAAGATTTCTCCTTGAAATTTGTGATCTGTTAATACTGACACCTGAGTTGCTAGTTTTCTTCTCTTCTATCTTAATAGCAGAATAGAGAGTAAATTCCAACCCCCTTTGTGTCCACCACTGTCTTCAAGAAGAATCTGATTATTTCCTCAAAGTACTTCAAAAGCAAATGCAACCTGACATTTGTAACTGTTGACACGTGCAGACTGAAAAAAGTATCATTTGCAGAAAATTCTACTGAGTATTTGACACATCTGTATGAAGAGTGATCTATTGATAAGGATAGGATTCATTTTAGTTCAGTCTCAGCCGGGTAAAAACTGAGTTTGCAGTTTGACATTTTAATGTAGAACTTTTAAAAACTTTTGCAAGTAAATTTGATTTTTCTGGACTATGCAAGAACATAATAAAGGAAGATGGAAAATATGAGCATTGAGAATATGGAACAGCTTACTGTGTTTTTACTTCCACGTAGTCTAATCTAGTGCATATGATTTCTTAAAGAAGATTGCTCACAATAGTAAATCTAATTTTTTTTCAGCAGGAATTTTAACTTTAAAAGAAGTCCTGCCAACTCGCCTGTTCTACTTATAGCTCATCTTGCACCTGTCAGATGATTTAAAATAGTCTTTAGAATGTGTGACTTCTTGATTATTAGAAATCCTTGACTGCATGCATTTGGTCTCAGGGAACATATGCCTTGTAAGGCCAAGTGATGCTGCTTTTGGCTAGAAGCCTTCATGCTGTGTTACATTGTGTCACAAGCCTGAGTATCTAAAATATGTGGAGGTGTTTACAGGTTTTTGTTGCAGACAGCAAATAGTATACTAATAGCCTAATCTCTACTACTATGACGCTATCCCGTTGTAATAGAAATTGTGTAGTTCAGCTTTTTATTTCTTAAAGTAGCCTTGGAACAAGCATTTAGCCACATAACCAGCATTAGGGAAGCTAAAATTACTTAGTTTTAACAAAGTGTTTCTTCTGAGTAATGGTGAACTTGCAAGGTCTGTAGCTCGCATGACAGAATTGTTTTTCTTGAGGAAGTGGAGGTCTTCACCTAGGACACCTGTGCTGATGTGACCTGGATTTTCCTCTTCCAGCCCTGTAGTGTTGGGATTGGAAGACCAGCTAGCACAGCTCTTCAGGGATTTATTAAAAATTGGAGTCAGTTTATAGCTGTGGGATGCTGATGGGCAGCAGTGTTGCTGTACTTGAAAAAGCTAAGTGCTGGGTCACCAACTGTGAATCTTCCAAAAAGAAAAACTGAAGAAAATCCCACCTCAGGCCTCTGTGAAGGGTAGCGGAAGGCTCAAAGAGATCTTACTGAGGCATCTTCAGGCGTTAATTATTGTACGTCAGGGATTTATGAGCCTGGTACATTGCTAGCACTGACATCAAAATCCTCTCTTGCTGCTGTTAATAACAAAAGCTTTTCAGTTGTGAATTGCTCATTGTCTTTGTGCTGCCTGTGATACTTGCTGATGAAAATACTCTCTGTGTTCTCTAGCTGGCTATTACTCTTAAGTCAAGCACGCTCAGTAGCCCTCCCAGAGCGTGTGTGTGAAGTAGCTGTGGCTTTGGAGAGGAATGTTTGCTCTCCATCAGCATCTGAGGTGTCAGTAGCCCAATTTAAGACTGCAGTTCTTTCAGGAAAAGAAATAACTGTCTATCAGCATATAAATCCGCTTTCCTAAAAGGATTGCCTATTCTGTAGCTGTCAGGAGAGGCAATATCTGCTGTTTGATGTAAGAAGGAAAAGACTTGAATAACAGTGGTTTGAACTTACCTGCCAGTACTGTAATACCCAATAACATGATGCCTATGCAAAAAATTACCGCTATTAGCTTCAGCCTACTATATATCTGTGTATTCATTTTGTTATGTGTTGTAATTAAATTGAATTAATGATATACTCCTAATATTGGAAGCAGTATTCAAAGAAGATTTATAGGTTTTTTTGTATAGGACTGGTAATACTAAGTCAGGTACACTAATTGTTCACTGGGCATAATAGAAGTATATTTTAAATCTTAAAGAAGTTGAGAGAATAGAAATGTCTGCAGGGTCCCTGAATAAATCTGTCTATTTTTAGATAATTTTTATTCAACCTGGAGAGCAGACAGAAAAATTGTTGCTTCAGCCTTTTGAAAGCTACTATAAAGTCATGGGAGACTAGTGAATCTTAGCTGTTTATACAACAGCAGTAGTCTTTGTACTTTTGTTGTATTCTTGGTTTCCAAATATTAGCTATCCTCTTGAACTCTTGTAATATTTACAGTGATACTCTGATAGGGAATATTTTGTCTCCCTCCTGGATCAATTTATTCTTGTATAGCAAAAATTGTTGTAAAAAAGAATGTGAATCCAAAATCTGCGGATTAAATTGGTTTTGAACCCTTATTGATTAAAGTATTGTTCATCTGGTCCTTTGAAACCTTGCCCGTTGCAGTTTCTTCCTGCAAGCAAGATTGGACTTTCTTAAAGTCAGTCTAAAGAGTATTGGCTATGACTGAGGAAAAGTAGTAACTTAAGAAAGCCTTTCAAAGACTTTCATTTGAGGAGTTCTGTGAATAGTATTTTATTTTGTTCTGAAAAACAATCTATTGGGAGAATTTGGCATTAGGGGAATTCCTGTATATGGATGTTTAGTTTTGGTTTTTTCTTCTAAAAGACCAATTTAAAAGCACCAGCCCCCCCCCCCCTCAATACTGAGTTGGTATGGAGAAGTTTTATGACAAAGACCTGGCATCTGTTTTTGCTTCTGGAAACAATTAATTTAGGCCTTTTCCTTTGTGTTCATTACTCTCGTATGAATTCCAGGCTGGAAGAGTGGGAGTTGACAGGGCTGCTTGAATCACTGCATCCAGTCCCCTGCAGTGGGCTCTTACAAATCCACAGGGATTTGCTTTGAAACATCATCTTTGCCAAATGCATAGCTCTCCCTCTTCCCTTCCCTTGTGGAATGCTGGTGCATTATACAATGGTTTCTGTTTTTATATCTAAGGAAAATACTTAAATGATGCATCCAAAAATCTCATTGGCCATGACTGGGTGACACTCCCAGTGTCACCCTTATGAGCCTTTGCTTTATTGAAACTCTTCAGCTGATAGCGAAGTTACACACTCCAATGCATATTATTGAACGTATTTTATTAAATGTCGTCTCAATTCTGTTATTCCAGTTCACAAACCCGTCTTTCTTCCTACCTTATTGCTTCTTCCTTTTTAACAGCAACAGGTCTCAAGAACACGCATCTAAATTTGCACCAAGATTTCTAAAGAAAATAATTGCCAGATTATCAAAGGTGCATTCTTGTCAGCCTACTAAGTTTTTTTTAATAAGTCTTTACAGTCTTGTAATCATCTTGTTTATCTGCATTAATTTTGTATTAGTCTTGATCTTCCTCATCTTAAATATCAATTCTCCTTGTGGGACCTGTATTTAAAATGTTTTGCACTAGCTGACAGCAGTAACTTTGAAATCAGTTATAGACTGAATGAAATTTACGCTGTTCCAAGTTTATCAAAATTGTGTTGCTTTTTATTCAACATCTGATCTACTTATATCCCTGATCATTCACTCAGTCTGTATTTATATACTATTAATAACTTCATTAATGCACACTATGTTAATGCAGTATTAATATACTTTAATATATTAAAATAACCATGTATGTCTGGACAACTTGATGTCCTTTTGAATATCCTTGCATTTATACCTGTTTCAGGTAGTATGCCTAGTAAATTACTAGACTTGTCTGCTATTGCACTTTGAAATTTCACATGGCAGTTCTTTCTGGATGCTACAGATGGATTATATGGGCCATCCTGGTTTTACCAGAGTAGGTAATCTCAGTTGGTTTTATTTCATCTTGGGGTTGATCATTTCCATTTCCTTGACCCTGTTGCAGTTAAATTTCACATATTTAATCATTCTTAAATGGAGATAAACTATATTTCTAGTATAATTAACATTTGGGCCGTAGTACGTAGTTGTTAATCTGCAAATGATCATTTTTATTTGAATAGCGCTGATTAGCAAGAGAATCAGGGAGGACTGTGTAGTAGTGGGAACAGCTTGAAAGCGTTGACCAAATGCTTGCTTGCTTTCTTGGAAAATTTTGAGGAGATTTAATCAAGATAGTACATGCTGCTTACAAACTCATTTGAGAAGCTGTTAAGCACTCTAATTTGCAAAATGATAAACTGTTTTCAGAAATTAAACTATTATAGTTAAGATGTTTCTGAAAAGTATAGGTACCAAATAGCAATGTCTTTTAAATTAATTTTCTTGCTGTGACTGAGATTGGTTTTGAAAGTGTTTCTACTCAGTTTAGAAATGTTATTTCCTTACTATATATCTGTAGAAGTAATTAGAATTAGTCATAGAAGTTTAGAGGTGAAGTAGACTACTAAAATAAGTAAATCAGGAGAATAAGAGGTTCAAGTGCACAGTGACTAAGTTCCACACAGTTATGAATAGTTTGACAAAATTGTGAATGGAGTACATACCTGTTCTTCCATTTTTGGCATCGCTGTTCTATGTGATGAGCCAGACTTTCATCTCACAAGAGCTTCTACCTTTATTAGCATATTTATGCTTTCTAATTTATCTGTGGGAAAGCCTTTATGAACTCCTAACTTCTGCCTCTGTCTATTAAGTTCATCCTTGTTTTTTCAAGTGTAGTCAGTTGCTCCTATATTTCTATTTTATTCTTCCTTCATTTCAAGGCCTACCAGGTTCATAGAAATAATTGATAGTTTTTTCAAATGGTCAATTTAAAAAATTGACTTATGAATTGAAAATTCCCTTCTGATGAATTAAAAGTGTAGTCTTCCTGCATGGGGCAAGAAGAATGGAAATTGATTTTACTGACCTACATCCCTCAGATTTTCTGACGAGTAAGTTTGCTTTTAATGAAGTGCTCTCATACTGCTCGGACTAGTATGAGCTGTTTTCTCTCATCAGTTGTTCAGAACTTACTGTTGCTGAATTGTGCTGAACAGATGACATTTGAATAGACAGAATGGCTTTCAAAATCTGTCAAACAAGTGTAGCCCAATGAAGAGTGCTTCTCTCTCTGTTAACTTCTGAGCAGAAGAGAGTACTGGCATACACAAGCGCGTGCATATTTTTTGCCTGATGAAGTTTACCAGCTGTGTTTGTTTCTGTGATGAAGACACGCAATACACCTGTTTTCAACAGGTGATGGGTTGACCCTCTGATTTGAATATTTTTATTTACTGTTGATTTTATAACGTTGAAACTAGGTAACACTTACTTTGTCCTCAAATTGACCTATTTATTGATGAACTGATGGTAATGAGCTCTCTGCAAACAAGCACTCAAAACAATTTAACAGAGCGTGGGCCAGTAAAAAGAAAAAAAAAATACAGCACAGTAGCAAAAGTAGTTCTGAAACCTGGGTCTAGCGCTGGTATCAATTCTGTTTTCAAATTAAAGACATACTCAACTGGATAGGCCTCATTAACAGTTCAGATATATGGAGTTTTAGACAATGCTCATGTTGACAGTTTGCGCCTGGTTCATTTTTCAGAAGTTTGCTCAAAAATCCATACATATGCCTAATATGTTACCTAGAGTATACCAGTCTTTTCTCCCTCATTACTAAACAGACTGAGAAGCTGAAAATTGAATTTTGTGTAGGCCATCAATCTTCCCTTAGATGCTGTTCGGTTAATCATTTTCTATTTGGTTTAAATTGATATTAATAGCTTAGCAATAGCAAATGTTGTGTCAGATTTTGATGAGCTCCTACTTTGTGCCAACTACTGTTTATTCATATCTGAAAGTTTTGAAAACAAACTTTACATCTGCTTTGTCTGTTTAGTTGCCACATCCAGTGTAGAATCCTGATTTAGTTGAATAGCAGCAATGAAGTCCTCTGTCAAGTCTGTCACATAGTCATATTGAAGACTGATCATTAGTATAAACAAAGATGAAGTTGGTCCAGAGATAAAAATAACTGAATAGTCATGTGTCATACTGAAAAGAGTAAGCATTCTTTCCTGTGCCAACTGTGTTCGTAAAAGAGGTGGTAAAGTGAAACAATGCACTTTATATGAGCAGTAATTTTAAAGATGACCTTTTGCTATAGTGTCAAGTGTATCATGGATTTTGTCAGAGGGGAAAAGAAAACCACTTGACCTTCAGAAGTAACAAGACTTGAATGTACCCATTTTTCCTCCTTTCACTTTGTTCTTGATAAGTTACAGCCTCTGTTTCTACTCTTTCCAAGGTGTTTTTACTACTCCTTTTACTTCCATGGTATAAAGGTTTTGTTATCTATTATCCAGTATTTTGAAGGGAGGAAAAATACCTGGTTGTGCAAAAATCTTCAGTTTTATTACATAACTCTGTAGCAAAGGCAATTATTAAACCTGTGCATTTTGGGATTATTGCTGTGGTTACTGGACTTGTTTATAGGTGTAGTTGAGTTTTTGCCATAAGGACACACAGTGCTGATTCATGTTAAAGTTGCTATCAGGCTCCAAAGGTTTCTTTCTGCAGAGCAGCTTCCTAGCCTGTTGATACCCAGCTTATATGGATAAGGCTATTCCATGCTGGGTGCAGGACTTCGTACTTGCATTTATTGAACTTCTTGAGATTTTCAACCTGGCTGCTTTTCTGGCCTTTGGATGTCCCTTGGATTGGCCACCCAGGGCTGTTCCAGAGTACTGTTTCAGGGTATTGTCTGCATGCTCCACCCCCAGTGGGGTGTCACCCACAACCTTGCTGAGTGTGCATTCGGTCCCATCCCCCAGGTTGTCAGTAAAAACACTAAGCAGTATCAGCTCCAATTTTGACCTCTGGAGGACACTACTGGTGAATGTCTGTCAGCTGGACTTTGTACTGCTGGTCAAAACTCATAGAGCCTGGGGGTCTAGCTAGCAGTCCACCCACCTGGTCGCCCACTTCTTCAGGTCCCATCTTGCTCACTTCTCACAGTGAGCACTTCTCACTCACACTTCTTGCTCTCACTCTGGAATACTGTCACAGTCCCTGTTAAAGTCAAGATAAACAACATTCACTGCTCTTCTCTTGCTCGCTAAGACAGATCTTGCCCCTTAAAAGCAAGCTGCCGGGTTGGTCAAGTATCATATGCCCTTGGTGAATCTGTACTGTCTCTTCCCAGTTGCCCTTCTCTTTTTTTTTTTAATGTGTGTGTATGTAGGTTCCAGGAGGATTTTTCCGTAATCTTCACAGGGACTGAAGTGAGACTGACTAGCAGATGATTTTCCAGATCCTCCTTTTCCTTCTTGGTGATAGCTTTTTTTTCCTAATCCCAAGGCAACTCTCTGGATCACCCTGACCTTTCAGAGATGATAGAGAATGACCTTGCAATAAGATCAGTCTGCTCCTTCAGCCCCCTCACATGCCTCCCATCTGGTGCCATGGAGTTGCACATGTCCAAGTTGTTTAAGAGATCCCTGACTCAGTCCATCTGTACTGCATGTGAAGTTTCACTCCCATAGATTCTGCCACTAGACTCTGATCTGGGGCACCCAATAAAAAAGGAAACAAAAGAGGTACTGAATATCTTAGGCTTTTCCACACCCATTGTCACAGGTCTGCTGTCCCACTGAGAAGTGGTCTTCCAAACTTGAATTCCAGGGTTCCCTGAGTACCTCCCCATGTGCTCAGGAGATGTTTCTATATTCGTCCAAAGTAGCTTTGCTTTCACCCTCTGTGTATTTTGCAGAAGCAGTGCAAGAATCTCTCCATGATGCTGTTTGCCTCATTTTGTCCCACAGATCCTGGCCAGCAGCCCCTCATTCCTCAAAGTGGGTCCTATGGTCTTAGAAACCTGCCTTTTGACACCATCCGTGCAGCCAGGTGTTGATCGACTGTGTGCACTCCTGCCTGAATCTCCAGTCACTGCTCATATGCTCAGGTTCACACCTGGCAGTATCATGGATTCATACATGAATGAATAGCCAAAGGGTGGTTGTCTAAGAGCTGAACTTGGGCAGACTCATTAGTCTTTCAACAGCATCCCAGGCAGTATAACTGTTCTGGAAATGCTCATCTGCAGGCTTTCCTTCTGTTGCCACAAGTCACTAATTTTCTGGATTTGTCCCTCACTCAGCCCCCATCTTAGGAATCTCCATCCACTCATCCTTAGACTGCAATTCCTAGGTGTCTCTTCTTCCGTGCATCATGGGGCTCGGACTTGTGGCACCGCAAGGTCTCTGTGAAGAGCTGTCTACTTACTGTTCACCCTTGCTCATGGTGTACCAGTCTGCCCACTTTGTCCTGTAGCTCCTTCCACTGAAGAAGCAGCACCTCAGGCAGAGCACCTCTCCCATGGGTGAGGTCACCACCACCATTCCAGCACCAGAGAGGGGTATCCAGCATGTCTTACAGCCCAAGCCCTGGATGGTGGAGCCGTCTTCCAGAGGTCTATCTGGGTCAAGGCACTGGTATTCTAAGAGCAATTGCTTCAACAGAGTTTCTGGGTCCCTCTGCTTCACTGCTGGACTGCCTGAATTCTGCTGGCAAGCAGACAGTGGAAGTGCTGTCATATGCTGTATTTTTACCACTGGTTTTAATTCATGAGATACAGTAAACTGCCCAAGGGAGTGAGAGCCTTTGTGTAAAGGTACAGGGAAGGGTCTTACTGGTGGTGCCTGGTGTGCGCTGAACTTTGCATTGCTGTCTCGCGATCACTGCCCTGAACCCTCAAAGGATTCAAAGGGTTCACAAAGTGTCCCTTTGACATTTCACTGAACTCTCAATGGAATTTTCAGATACTCTCAATGGAATTTTCAGATGGCAGATACAGTGCCAGCCTATGCATTTTAAAACACTTCATATGGTTGGTATTTTTGTGGACAAAGTCTAGATAACGGTTCTCCTCCTGGTGTCTTGCTAATTTGAGGACCCCTAAGCACAGTACTCCTGTGTGTTTTACGCTTTCTTTTATAGCCTAATATCTCATGAGTCTGAACTTCAAGAAGACTGATATTATAAGACTTCATTTGGTTTTCTTTTAAAACATGTTATTTTTAATTAGCATTTGTTTTAAGTACAAGCAGGGTGGTGGCATGACGTGATTCTTTGCAGATCACTTCTATGGTGTCTCAAATCAGAGCAAAAGAAGAAACCTCTCCTATGGAGAGTTTACGTACAGTTGTACCATGTCAGACAGATTTTGTCTGTATGCAGTATTTGTTTCTGCCAGTGGTTGATAGTGTATATCTAGGGAGGAGAACAGGAGAAATCATAATGACACTTCCTCGCTATACTCTTCCTAGCATGTGTTGACTTGAGGGTCACAGTCATGGACTGCCTGAAGTAGGGGGCGAGGACTTGGTACTTATTACCTGATGAACAGACTTGCAGCACTGGCAGTGTACTGTGGCAGGCAGTTCCCCTGCATAACTACACATTGTGGGGAGTACCTTCCTTTTGGCTTTTAACCTTTTGCTGCTAAATTCACTTGATCTCTACCAATACAAGAAGTAGGAGTAACACGTGACAGTTGTTCTCTATTTACCATCTCCATGCAGCTTTCGATTTTATAGACCTGCCACTTGATTGAGGTTACATCTTTTCCAGCCAGAAAGAATGCTACTTTCTTCACTTACATCTCATAATGAAGCTATTCCTTTTGCCCTTCTCACTTGTCCTTTCTAATCCTTTTTATATCCTTTTTGAAATGACAAGACTGGATGTTCACACAGCTCTCAAGATGAGAAAGCGGATACTGTGTAATGGCATAGTGATGGTTTGGTTTCTGTTCTTCTCTTAGTATTCTGTAACAAATTATTTTTCTTTGCTGCTGATCACTAAGCTGATGGTTTTACAGAGCTTTATGGCGCAACTCCAAGATCCAGAGTTCAGGCCCATTCTTCTGTCTATTTTAAAAAACAAAACAACCAACCAAAAAAAACCCCAAACAACCAACCCATAGGATTTTTTTCTTAACATACCCCACTTAATGTTTCATTGTGGTAATTTCGCCTGCTGTTTTATCATCTAATTGTTAACTACAGATACTTTTGTAGTTCTTCATTTTATATAGTCATCCATGTATGTCAAAACTGTATAGATGCAAACTGAGATTATCCCAAACAAAACTTTCTTGGCATTTGATGCACACCTATGCAGGAAGCAGAGGGATATACACTCTTCCAGTCTTGCGCAGGTGGTAGGCTGCAGGCTCCTACATTGCTGTGCCATCCAAACCTATGCCACTTAAGTGTCTAGGGATGCATGGAGACGCGAATGCCATTGTTGCCCGTAAGAAATAATTTAGAAGAGCGTTTTCATAGTACTTTCCCTCAAAAAGGCAGGGAGTGGGTGGGGAAGGGCAGGAATCAAATTATGACAATGCAATACTAAAGTGAAGGGTAGTCTTAATGATACAGGTGTTTTTGTGAGGTTTTTTTCATAATCATGGCTTATGATTAGAGTTGTCCTTTCCAATACATTCTTCAGTTCAGGCTGAAAGTATGTAAGAAAAACTGTGTATGTCAATTTAAAAATTTTAGTTTGTTTTTGAAGTGTCTTATTTTCCATTTATTTTATAAGTTAAGAATATCTGCAATTCTGGTTTTAAATAGTAAGCTGTTCTCACTGGGAAATATTTAAGGAGTACTTTGTATTGAAACATGTGAGCACTGGCGGGGAAGCTGGTGGTAAAAAAATAAATAAATAAAAAAATTCATAGTGTAAGTGATCAAACCCAAAGCTGTTCTTGATTCTGCCCTACCCAATTGTCATTCATGGAAATAAACAGTCCTTGTAACAAAATTTGCATGTAACTTAAGTAGGACAAAAGAGAATTTCAAAGGTTGGCATTCTAAAATTTTAATGTTTACATGTTTAAAAATATAGGAAGTTTGCTCTATAATCCAGCATTAAACTATTAAAATCACTTTACGCATCCAAATTATTAGTTGATAACCTTTAGCTTTGAATGCCTAGTAAGTGATCACAGTGGCTCGTGTGTACTTTCTTCACTTTGCTTACTGTTTAACTTTACCAAAATGGATGTTTATTTTTGGTTTGTTGAAAGCAAAGCATTTGTCTTTGTGATAAAGGTGTAATGCGCTGTTGGACTTTTTGTAAAATACAGACATTTGTAGACTAGCATTCCTAGTGATGGGCCTGGAAAGTCGGCATGTGCTACATGGCGGGAGCATGAGGACTGTTAGCCTTGGGCTTCACGCAGCATAGATTGATACCTTGTTTCCTGAGGCGTTCCTGGTTTTCATTCATTTACCTTGTTCTGATTTCCAGAGGGTCCAAAGAGTTCCTTTTAATTTCATTAGATGTGCTTACCCTCTCTCCAGTGGCTCTGCAGAGCACTCTGTTTTCGTCACTCATTTTAACGTTTCTGGTGATGAGTGTTAACATATTGAAAGACTGGAGTAATGCTGCTTTAATTGATCCTGTTCCCTTAGTCTCATTGGAATGCATAGAGCATTCATTTTGATACATACAGCGTTTGGTAATTAAATTGTTACCTTTAAAATGTAGTTAAAATTTCTGCTTTTAGCTGCTGTCCTTGGGTAACTTTCTGTGACTTTTTTCTTTTTCTTTTTTTTTCCAGATATAGAACGGGGTCTCTCAAACTGGATTAAAGAAACCTGTTGATGTTTTTATTTATACTTTTTTATTTTTGTATTTGACTTAAAGTGCCATGAAAAAATTTGCATATTGCAAGGTGGTCCTTGCCACCTCTTTGGTTTGGGTCCTTCTGGATATGTTTCTATTGCTGTACTTCAGTGAATGCAACAAATGTGACGAGAAAAAAGAACGAGGCCTTCCTGCTGGAGATGGTAAGTTTTCTGCCTGAGTAATCTTTAATACACATCTAAAATTGTACTCCTTTTAAACACTTGATTTTTTTTTTCTTTCCACCCAACAATATAGCATTGCATCAGCATTTAGATGATGCAGAATGTTCAATGTTTCTTTGGACTAGAGAATAAGCACGTTGCCTGAGATGTATGTTGCAGACTTAAATGCTTACTTAAGGTGTAGAATTTTAAGCACTAATGTATATGAAAAATAATAAAGCTACACAACAAGCAGTTCAGGACTGTAAGCTATGTTAACATAGCCTAAAGCATGCTCTAAGTTTCCACCAGTGAGGAAGCAAAGGCACTGTTAATTTCACTAGACTTGGTGGTAGAACAAACCAAACCAACAACCAGGCTTATTTGTCCCCCTGCCTCTGCCAAAAAAAAAAAAAAAACGAAAACAAAAAAAACCCAACAAACCAAACTACCTCCCCCAAAAAACAATCAATCAAACAAAAACCAAAGAAACAAAAACCAAAAACAACAAAAGCCAAAACCTCACCTAAGCCAAAATTTGGCCAGTGACTATAGCAATAAGGGACAGTGCATGTTGTAATGAAAATAAATTTTGAAAATAAGTGGAATAAACTTGGATGTAAGAGTGACAAATATGGGGGGGTAGGGGGGAGTGTATATACATATACATACACACATGTGCACGTGCTTATGTATGTAACTTTTTCTTGGAGGTGAGAGCTGTATTATTCAATACTAAAGCTCTTCAGATAAGCTTTCAGTTTCGTTACTGCCATCTTAGTTTTTGGGTACCAGATAGATGAGCTGAGTGTGGTTTTTTTTGAAAGCCAGTACCATTCCTGTTGTTAACTTCCTTCTCGGGAGGTCACGCAGTTAGTTGATCAGATGGCAGGAAGGCTTGGTGCAGGGTGAGTTCTCATCCCTGCAGTGTCGCAGCACAGGCATTTAGAACTGCAGGCAGCTGCTGCTCCAGTTCATTTGTGAAACATCTAATTTTGTTGTATGGTGTCTCACCCACTGGAAAGGCTGTGTCTGTGTGTTTCACTGCTGCTGTAGGAAACTTATGTAGTAATGCTTAATGTTAAATCTGATCAGCCAACTGTACTCAAGATGCATGAATGGTTTCCATCACAAACTTTTTCACCTGTTGACATCTGGTGTGGACAACTTTGACCCTCCCTGTGAAATTTTCTGAAATGTTGTAAGAACAATATTGCTCTGTTAGAGGATAACACTGGGGAGATATTTAGGAAATGTTAGTTTTGGTTTGTTTTTTTTCCCCCCATGATGAAAACAGGCCCGTGAATCCCCACAGGGAGCAACAATGTATAGGAATGTAGAATTTCTGTGCTTAGTACTTCTTAACTGTTGTTTTCACAACTGCACGGAGACATTTTAAAGAGGTTCTAATTCACCTGAGTTTTGCAGAAGGGACTTACATTTTCAGTTGCATTTCATCTTTTGGGTTTCTTTTTCAATAAGTGGAAAAGAAAGTGACAAGAAAATGAATTATGTATCAATTACGAATTAAGTATGTCTTTTATAGGAACTCAGTCTTTTTTTTCTGTCTTCAGAAGTTGGGAAATTTTTTTGAGGATAATATGATGACTAATATTGTGGTTATAAGGAATGGATCCACTTTTTGGATTCCCACAAAGTTTCTACATGATTTTTTTTTTTGCTGTTGGCAAACAGCAATTGAAGTCAATATATATCAAACTTGGTTTGATATGTGTTGTTGATTTTGAAAGTTCAGATGACTTTACACATAAAATCATTGGGGGAATCCTTCATGTGAGGGAAAATTTGCATTTTTATTTTTTTTTTAAAGACTAGTATTATGACTTTCCCTATGCAATATTAGTTTTACTGGAGTACGGTCTTCATTCTGGCCTTTCCCTAACCTGCGTGTGTTAAAATTCCTGATATCTTTTTAATATCTTATTGGATTGTAAACAAACCAACCAAACAAAACTTTCTATGCAGTTTTGTACATTTTTATTGTTTGTCTTTTTAAACAACTGACTTGTAGTAAGGTATGTGCAGAAATATGTGTGCTAGAAACCATAGTTGTAGTTGACATTTGACAATTCCTTGTGCACAGTTGACACTTACTAGTTGCATGCCTGATCTTAGATATTCTTACTTGTTCCAGTAGTTTAGTGATTTGGAGTCTGTAGTGGATTTATTCACACTCAGAATGTCTAGAATCTTCTCAGATAACATTGAGGCTATTTTTTCTGTGAAACTTTTATAAAAAATCTGCTTTTTCACTTCACTTTTTTACCCCCTATTCATTTCCATAATTGATTTAGTTTTCTCGATTCAGCATAAATTATGTAAGCATTCTGAATTTAATAGTCTCTTTGTCCATGTCACTCTAGTATATAGCTTCTCTTTGCAATTTGTGGAAGAATTCCATGGCGTTTAATGAACCTACTTGACATATGAGTAAGTTTTTTCTGAAGAATTTGTAAGTTTATTTTAGGCTGTGCTTGCCTAGTTAGAAAAATTATTCTTTAGATATTTCATCAGGAGCAAATGATTTTGAGGATAATTTTGGACAGTTCAGGCTTTCATGAAGTTAGAAGGATGTTTTCCTTAGATCTTCAATACAGAAAATGCAGGGAGTTTCTTTTTCAAAATGAGACTGAGCCATGTCTAAATTGTCTTTGGGAAAAATCTTTCTTTTTGGTATTGATGGCGTAAGATACTAGCATCTTAAATCGTGAGCTTCAGCTTATGTGTCTAATATTGGCTTGTATGTATATGGCTGTTATTTTTTACAAATTGCTCAAAATAAGAAATAATAAAGGAATGTGAATCTGTAGAAAAATGTGTACATCATTATGGGGAACTGTAAGATGAGTGGGATAAAGGTCTTTGTGTCTGGTGTCATAGAGATTGAGGGTTAGTAGTTAAAACGATGTGAGTGTAAAGATGAGGGGACAAGAGGTGAAGTGGTAAAGGGACAGGCACTTGCCAGGCTGTGAGTAAGAGAGCTGGGGTGGAGATATTTGGGAAAAGTGGGCCTGGCATGGTGTTTCAGTTGTATGGGACTGAGGAACTAAAGTGATACTAGAGGAGGGATAGTTGAAATCTAGTGACTGTAGTTGTGTGGGATGATTTGGACGTAGGCTTAAGCCTTTGCTCACCCCCTCCACCATGGCAGAAGACGACAGTAGTAGCTTCAGGAGGTAGCCTGGGGAAGTGGGATCAGAACAAACAGCAGTGTTGATTCCAGCATCCATCTGTGGGAGCTGAGAGGGAGCCTGTGCTTGTCCTGGCTGATACTGCTGCTCTTTCTTCTCCCTATCATGACTGCTCCAGAGAGGGGGGAGTAGGTCAGGGGGAAGCTCTCCTCAGTGCTCAGCTCTGAGATTTTCACCTGTTGTGAGCTCTCCACCTGACCTGGATGGTGTACATCCCTTACCCAAACTGTCGCAGTTGTTCTTTCTATTAGCACATCTTCTGGGTGGTAGTTCCCTTTTTGTAATTACTGATGGTTCAGCAGTCAAATTCACAAAGAGTAATAGTTGATGTTGGAAAGCTGTTGCTGTAAGTTTAAAGGTTGTTATGAGTTAGAAAGAAAATCACTTAATAAGTATCACCCACGTTATGTAGTAGTCTTTTCCAAATCTGAAATGCATAGGGTATCCAGTTGAGCACTGTTGTTTCCAGATGGGGATCCAGCGTTGCAATTTAGATTTCACAGCCTGGAATAGAATTTACTGATTATTGTAAATAAGTTCTAGACTTAGAGAATGTCTTGAACCCTTTCTTTAACAATACAAAAAGAGACCGTTCCTGTAAACAAAAAAAACCCAGGTAGTATTGTGGTTTTACTAGTAAAGATTTTTTTTTTTTTTGCGTAGCGCTCATGTTTCTGTAAGAATCCTGTATGTTAGCTCTGTGGTCTTGACGTAAATGAAGATCAAATGAGCCCTTCCTTACTCCCAGTTAATAGTCTTTGTATAGGTATGACTGCAAAGGAACTTCCAGCTTTGGCACTTGATGCAGTTTTTAAATAAACTTCCAAACTCATCCTTTTCCCCTCTTTTCCCCTGAAGGGCCGTTCCACTTGTGTAATGATTAGATGCCCTGCAAAAAAAAAAAAAAAATCTTTCAGACCTAGGATTGGTTTTACAAGTCTTATGATCTCAGCTACTTGCTATTTACATTCTTTTCTTGGGGCAATGACAAATTTAAACTAGGACCAGTCATTTTTGTGAAGTACCAATCAAGGCCTTCTGTTCTGAATTTTGAACTCTTTAGTAAAGGTGGAATCTTTAAGTTGTGACTTGGTTCTGAATATTCTCATCTGCATAAAAAATTCATAAGAAGAAAAGTGAGCAGGTTGAAGTTATAAAATACAGAGTTAATTTTTGAAAATATGAATGGTTCATCATAAATCAGTCTTGTTCTATTAAGACTGAGGTGTGTCTAAGAGACAAAACTCTGAACTTTTACCTGTCAAAACAACTTCCTTGTAATTGTGGTGGTTCCTCTAAAGGTTACCGCACTTGGTGTTTTGGTCAGTTTACCATTGTTGTGGCCCCTAAAGACGTGTCAGGGAATAATCCATCCCTCTTTCTGGCTTTAGATGGTCTTAGATTTTGAAATATCTGTTTTTCATCAGGCATATTGCCTAGTAAAAATGAATTTGAGGGCCGTAGTCCATAAAGAGTTCCTGACTCTTAACGAAGATTCTGGAAGAGATCAAGCCCTCTTTGAAACTAATGGTTTACTGATAAAATGAGAAATGTCTGCAAAAACATTACTAGATTTCCCGTTGGATCAGTTGATGATTAAGTCATTGATTTAGCTCTGAAACTTGTATCTGTAAATTAAATTACTGTTTGTTAGAAATATGTTATCAGTACATGTCTACAGTCCTTCAAAGGAAACTTTTTTTTTCATAGTTAACTGACAAAAGAGCACTGCAGTTTGAATTTTTAACAATGTGTATTAGTCATTTTGGGAGAATGTTGTTGGTTTGTGTTGATAGGAAAACTATATGCTTTTGTGGGAAAACAGATTACTGTAAATGCAGAAAACTGAGAGAAGGTGGTTAACTCTTCTTGGAAAGTCATCTCCGTGCTTGGACACCAAGCTTGCCTGTCTTTGCATTCAGTGAGTTCCGTAAAATATCTCTGGATCTAGTTAGCTAGTGCTGGATTTTTTTTTTTGCAGGAGAAGGGAGTACTTTAGGTAAAATTTGTAATCAAGTACTATACATTTACTAATGAAATTTAAAAATTCAACTGACTTTGTGGAATTTGTACACCTGAATCCAACTCGCTGATGTGCTAAACTAGCATTTAACAGCAAGATCTGCAAATGTGAAAGATGAGTTTTCAGTTAATTTAACTATTCGGTTTAACTGGTTTAGTCAAAGTTAAGAAAAAAACTGGATGTATAAATGAAATCAGAAATTATTTATTATTCTAAATAGCAAATATGGTAGGTCAAGACTTTCACTCTTGAGAATGCTGGAAAAAAGGTGAGTAATTATTTTTTTAGCATACAGCTATATTCTGATAGCTTCTGTTTAATCATTTTAGGTATGTTGGACAGAAAATGATTGAGTGTTCAAGTGAAACTCCATACAAATTGCTATACACTTCATAAAAATAGTTATGATAGCCTACATAATGAAACAAAACTGAATATATACTATTAAGCCCAAATAATTGCCTTATTATATACCATAATTTTTTGTTGTGTACCCCTCAAAAGGCACAAATTCTAGTTTAAAAGATTAAACTTTTTTTTTGCAACTGCAAATCAGCGAGTTTTAATGCAAGTTCAGCCGTACTTTCTTAGGAGGCAAAGATGCAAAACAAACCGTGGGCTCGTTTTAGCCCATGGTTAAAACAAGTGCATAAATCAGTCTGCTCAGGATCTGCTTGGACATACTAATTCTATCAGTTTTCAGCATATGAGTGGCTGGCTGGCAACTTCTACTATTATAGAGCTTAACTTGCAGTCAAGGGGAGTTTGGTAAAAAGAAAGCTTCTCTGTGGTGGGAGGATTTTCTCTGCTAAACTTTACTGTGTTAATGCAACTAGCGCAGTTGCTTCAGGTACTTGAAAATGAAAGTTTCTCAAGGAACACGTTGTGCTTGTAACCGATTAGTGCTAAATGCAAATGAGCAAAATGTTTCACTTACTAATAAGTATATATTTTAAGTCTGTGTTTCAGCAAGGACGGAAGGCTTGGACTTTTTTTTTTAAAAAACATTTTTATTCTTTAAATGACTATTTGCTCTTGGCATAAGCTCTAACTATACAGTGCTGTCCGAGATGCAAATTAAAGGCAATTTGAAGCTAGGCTTATTACTGAAGGCTTTGGTGTCTTTATTTTAAAATACTTCCTGTTCCTCTGTTTGTATCTTAAATTACGATTTTTTTTAATTACAATTTGTACTGAATTTGTAAAGTAGTAATATATTTCAAATTCAGTACGTGAGCATTTAAAATATTTCAGTCCAGGAGAAAAGTAAATGAGCATTTGTAAAGAAAATGTAACAGTGTTTTTTATGTTTTGGTTTTTCATTTCTTTTGTTTAAAAAAACCAAATAATTCGAGAATCTGGATTCCTTTTCTCCTCTCTCTCTCCCTCATCAGTTTGATATATAAGATTTCTTTGGTTTAAACATGTCAAGTGTTACTGTTTCTGTTTCGAGTACTAACGTTAAACTCCAAAATGTAATTGTGTTGACTAAAAATAATGCTAGTAAAACCAAGAAAAATTATTTCTAAACTGTAAATGCCAATGTCATTCTGTCAAAATAAACATGTGGAAATAAATGTAAAGTTACAATTTTACTTTAATCTTTACTAAAATCCCTGTAAAAGAAAATTCAACTTTTCCTGAAAAGCCTGTGTGTGCAAGAACAGTCTGGGATATAAATGCTTCTTGTTCCAGAACTTTAACAGTAAAGCTAATTTGGACATGATGATGGATAGATATAAACTCTTATTGTTCTTTCAAATGAATTGTGGTGTCTAAGAGTAGCACATAACTACTTCTGTTAAACTCCCAAATATGGCGATTAATTGTCACTTCCAAAACCTGGTGTGTTTAGAACTCTGTTTTAAACAGGAACGTTCCTACAGTGTAAAATAAAGGATAAACAAACAAAAGCAAGCATAAAAGTAGTTACCAACATTTTATTTATTCTTAGTTCCAGAACCCATACAAAAACCACATGAAGGACCTGGAGAGATGGGGAAGCCTGTGGTCATTCCAAAAGAGGAGCAAGAAAAAATGAAAGAAATGTTTAAAATAAATCAATTTAATTTAATGGCAAGTGAAATGATTGCACTCAACAGATCTTTACCTGATGTCAGGTTAGAAGGGTAAGTGCTTTATATTGTATTACAATGTACTCAAATGAAAAATGTGCAAAGAGTGATCCAAAACAAGAGTTCAGTTCTGTAAGATATTACTGTCGAAGTGAAAAGTAGGAGGATTACCTGTATATATGGTACTTATTTTACAAATAAGATGGAACAGTAGAAACCAGTTTTCTTCAGTGTTATTTAACTTTGAATCTGATTATAAATATAGAGCTTGTTCGGGGAATAGAAATTAATTTGGTTGAAGGAGAACAAAGTCAACTTGGTATTTCAGGAAAAAATTACTTATTTGAAAAATTCATGCACTGCTTGTAATGAGGCAGACTAAAATTCTGCATTACATGAAATAGAAAAGATTTGGTGATGAGAAATACTTAAAAAAATTTCTTGCCTCATGAAATGTGCAAAACCTTATTTAGATTGCGTTATAATGTTTTCTAATATCCATCTGGTTTGGTTTTGATCTTGCCTCTGAAATATTGATCCTTTCATAGCTGAGTCATAAGTAATTAGAAAGAAAATTGTAGCCTTGTTTTAAATAAAACTAAGATTGCTTTACTCTCCTGGGGCTACTCTGCAGGGTAGCTGATGATTCTCTCCACCCCCAACTCCTCTTGTTTTGAAAGGGACTCTCAAGTTAAATAAAGTTCATGAAACAAGATTTTTCCAATCAATTATCTGCATTCTCTTGCAAGAATCAGATGCTATAGAAACCCCATTTCTTTTGAAGCGCTGCTGTTGCTTCTATATACACGAGGCCTAGCTGCTGGATTAATTTATTTTCATATCTTACCTCAGAAGATAATATTAGAAGAATGAGATGAAGCTCTGTCCACTTTTCATTTTTAGTGCGTGATAAAGAGCTGGTTTGTTGGTACCTTAATCTATTGTAATGAATGTGATTCTATGTAGCGTAAGTTCCTCATAGTGCTGGTGTTCTTAATAATTGAGCCATATAGTCTTCAAAATATGATTCCATAAGTTTAAATTAATGTAACTTTTCAATTGATTTTCAAATATATTATTAGTCAGATTTTATGGTCACTACTTACCTGTTTCTCAGCATAGGGGAAGAATGCAAATCAGGAACTTGAAGGGTTTTCTTTCAAAACTGACGGATGTTGTTTTGAGGGGGGGGTTATACCCTTTCCTCTCATGTTACTGCTCTGATTGTGGTTGTAACTTGGCAATGGGATCTCTTGGCATTCATGCAGATTCGTATGTAGTGTCTGCCCTTTTTATCACACTGTCTCTAGGATAAGAAATTGCCTCACTGTAAAGTGCTGACTTCCACTGGTTAAGAACTTGCGGTTAGCAAGTTCTTAAACTTTTGTCAAAGCTGGGATGCTATTTTGGGGTGATTTCTGTATATTTTTTCTGGAAGAGCTAAATGGAAGGAACAAAACTTTGGGGAAATGTTAGTTAAAACAGTCAGTTATTTGCAAGGTAAACGTGAGTGATTTTCCATTATGACCTTGGAAGTATTGAAAAAACTAAATAACATCATATGTTTATCAGCATTCATATTGGAAAGCTTGCGTGTATGTGTTCTACCATTTTTATGCTGTAAGTACAAAAATAAGAAAATAAATTTGCGTATCTAGATACCTAAGCATCACTCAAGATTTTGCAGACAAATGAAGTTACAAGTTTAAAAGCAACTTGAGCTATAGGAATTTTTTGTCTGGGACACTTGGACATGCTTTGCAGTTACTGTGTTTCACAGTAAAATATGCCTTATAAATTTAGTAATGTGTTTGTTTCTCTTCCATTTGTGGTTTCTTCTCCATTTGTATGGACACAAATACTATCACAATACTATGTGTGTGAAAGTGGAATCTTAGAATAAGATTTTAGCTAAGGTCTCAGGGCAGAGTTGGATTTTTCTAATTGCTGCCAACAACTTTAACATGTGTTTGCTGTGTGCATTTTTAGTAGATTGAGAGGAAAATGGTCCCCCAAAAGCTCCTCCCTTTGTCATCTTTTCAGTGTGTACTTTATAAGGTCACACTAATTAAGAAGTTGGGGAATGTGTTAACATTTCCCCAGCAAATTTGAGAACAACAGTGTGTTTACAATGCGAGGGAATCTTAATCTGTATGTGTGGATTAATATTACTTTCCAAGAACATTGTAGCCTTTGTCAGAATTGTGAAAGCTGTTAAATATGCTCTGGTGTTGTATGTATGTCGTATGAAAGTATTTATCTGATTATTCAATATACTCACATGGTCAGAAATACTTTCTGCTGTGTTAGTGGAGTTGCTTCTGTTATAACTTGTTCTATCTATATCCCTGCTAATATGGAAATAGTTTGGGGAGAAGGAGAATGGGTAACTTCTAATCATTCCGTACCACATTTATGTTCTTACAGCACAGCTGCCAGTAGCACTTTCAATCAAGGTTTTGAAAAAGCGGATATGTTCAAAGGCGCACTTAGCTGTTTGACCATGTAATTATTTTCTTCACAGGTTTTATGGGTTGCTTCCTTTAATGTGTGGGGGGGGAAGATGTGACTATTTCAAGTCCTGTAATTCTCCAGCATGTCACTTCTTCTGAAATAGAGAGGTCTCTAAAAGTTTTGCCTAACAGTTAATCATTGAAAAGCTGGTGGAATTAGGTGTGCCAGGACCAATTTGCCACATGTATTTAATGGGGATGGCATAACCTGTCAGCTGGAGAGCAGCTTTTGGAGTAGTCCACATTATCCTTCACATTCATTTCTAGCTCTGCCAAACCCCCACCATCTGTGCAAAGGCAGACACGTTTGTGTACCTGCTCGGTCCTCAAGGCAGCGAGTCCCTTCATGGGTTACGTGTTCTGTCTCGCACTTCTGCCTCCAGGTGCTCTTAGGTTAATCTCTATAGATGACCCACTCTGGGCATTGCGTTTATGTTTTGGCCAAGAAATTTTGTTTCCTTACTAGAAGAACAAAAATGTGAGCTGTTTTAGTAACTTCTAGGCACTTCTCCAGCTCAGGGAGCTCCTCAGTACAAGACATCTACAGAAGTTGAAATCTGTGTTCTGCTGAGCTGTGCCCCAGTTGTATTAACAAGTTTATATTTATTTTTATTATTTGGCACAAAATTGAGGCACATAGATGCCTTTAAAATCATTGACACATGCATGAATTGCTAGTCATTTTGTGACTGTAAGCAGGAACATTATTCTATTTCTCATTATCCCAACCAAATTATTTACTTAACAGAAAAAAACTAAACCAGACATAATTTGTTTAGCCTGGATACTTTCCTGAATCTGGATTGGCGTAGGTTAGCGTAACTAACATAACAAACAGTACCATGACCTCTGGAGGGATGGTGTTAAGGGGGAACAAGCAGCTGGGGGTAACAGATTCGTTTTTAGTTGTTAATAGAATAATTCTTGTAAGTGCGACTTATTCTGGGCTGTGAATCAGTCATCAGAGTGGGAGTTGATTCACAGTTGCCAGGAAAATATGCAGCTGTGGGCTTGACATGACAGCAAAGAGTAAAAGATGAGCGATTAGGAACACTAGAGTCTTGCCTTGATTTTGCTGAAGATGAGGGAGGCAATAAATAAAATAGGTGTCAATGACTAAAATAGGTGTTCAGCTATGCCTTTGTGTCTTAGACTGGTATTCAGACTGGAAAGCGGTGTGGTTAAGTGCATGAAATTTGTATGTGTTGTATGGCTTGTCTTTGCTCTCAATGCTGTTTGAGGTGACTTGGAAGCTGCTTTGTAAAATGAAGAATGAGTACTGTGTTTGAAGGCCGAGCTTTCCAGGCTGTAGTCCTTATTTAATGATTTGTGGAATATATAAAATTTAAGGAGACATTTGGGTCCCTGGTGTGAGAGTTTAAATCCAATTCTGACTTGTTTACACTAGAAAAGAGCATTTTAAAATGCTTTTCTCTTCCAGGCACAAGTGGTCAAGGCTGGAAGCAATGGAGGTATAGCTGGGATGGAATGATGATGTTCGTGTAAGCTCTGGTCCCCTCTGGAGCTTATGATGCAGTGCTTGGAGGGTGTCATATTTTGTAGGTTGAGATTTCTTGGAAAGGTGATGGCCTTCCCCAAGGAGACCTGCAGCAAGGAGGAGTGTGGATAGCTTTGGAATACCTTAGCAACCCTTTCTCCAAGGCTGCAGGTTCTGTAGAAGATCTTCCTTGTAATTTTGTTCCTTAGTTGGTATAATTTTGTCAGATTTAAGGGTATCAGACATCTAATTATACCTCAGTTAGTTCTGCATAACATTTGGAATTTTTTTTAACTATCCTCTCAAACTGTCTGTGTTCAAGATGTTGAGTTTCCAGTGTTATAGGTAGTGTTAGGGTATTATCAGAGTTTTTAGCCACATGGCCCTACATATTTGAGTGAATTCATATGAACTATGACTTCAGCCACTTAATAGAAAAACAGGATGCAGATCTCTAACTAAGACCATAATGTTTAACTAGTACAGTAATGTGGTCAGTTCAAGTTATTATTGAAGGCTTTTTGACTTAAACTACCCTGCTTAGTTCCTGCTGCCAAGCTTACTTTCACAATCGGGAGGAAGTAGACATTTTTTTTTTTCTGGGGTTAAAAGCCATTCTTCTAAATCTAACTTACATGAATGTTGTGGAGTTTATAGGAGTTACACTGGGCTCCTTTTGGTACTGGCCTACTGTAGAATTTGTAGAAACATTTGGAAATGTTTACGTTGACTTAATGAGTTAGCTGGAAGAAACTACGTATAAATCTTTTTCTTAGAGAAAGTTTAGAGGGGAAAAAAGTCACCTGAAAAAATCAGTTTGCTTCCTGTAAACTGTTTTTTTTTTAAATATATAGACATATATACATGCACACATATATATATGTGTGTCTGTATATACACACACAAACACTTGTCAATCTCATTCTTAGTTATGAGTGTCTTCCACTTTGGATAAGCGGCCATATCCTGAACTTCATTCAAATTGATAGGCAAAGTATAGAAAATAATTTGGCTAGAAAACTTCAGGTCCAATTTCAGTCTTTGAGGACAGACTTGATTTTCCTTCTATCAAGAGATGCTTTCCTGTGATCGCTTTCAGGATAAGGAAGGTTGTCAATCGTGGCTAATTATTTTTGTGACATTCTGCTTGAATTCTGTAACCACAATGGTTTTAAGGACCATTTTGGATTTTGTTTCCAGGGTCTAAAGAAGATTTCCACTTGACTCATGAGATAATGCGACCTTTCTTATATCCAAATCTTTGAGATCAGAAGAAAGGAAAATTTCATACTCTTGATGTCAGGTAAATTACATAATACTATTGAAGGCAGACATTAAGCAGGCTGGATGGAAATGTTTAAATAAGAAAAAGGGATTTGCCTGCATTCAGGTCACCTGTTGAGAAAGATTAATTGGAGTTGTGATGAATTACAGAAATGAAGACCTCTTTCTAAACCAAATTGTTCTGATTTGATTAGAAGCAGCAGCTTCAGGGGTAGTGTGAAGCTTTGTTTCAGCCTTATCTGCAGAGCTTTCTCTTTGTGTGGCCACAGGTTAAAACTGTGGTTGTATGCAAAGTCTGTGTAGTGAAAAGTGGTTTGGCATGTTATGACAATCAGTAATTCCATCTTTCTCAGAAGTACTGCTTTCAGCCCTTTTAGCTGTGTTGTTTCTGTGTGAAAATTAAATCTTTATCCAGCTCAATTGTCTTCAGTTTGAGGGCTTGGGGTATTCTTAAAACTTATGTCCGAAGCAGATTTATTAACAGTCTTGTTCATAATGATGTTATGAGGCTGCTGCTTGTATCCAGGAAAGACTAAGTCAGCGTTTACCAGAAACACACCACTTGACTTGAGTGCTGGTTGTTCTTGCTGTAGTGTTTTGAACACTCTCTCTGCCACCCCTGCTACAGGGCGTTATCCTCTGGTGGAAATGTAGGTCAGCCTCAGCAGCTTCAGGGTGACTCTTGAGTCTTCAGTCATGTTTTCATCCATGATTTAAGTAGAGAGGAGTTTTCGTGTTGGGTATAGCTGTGCCTCTGCTTTGTTACATTAACTTTATTGCAGGCTATAAATTACAGCAAATGGACAAGTAAACAATGGAGTACTGCCATTTTATGGCACTGCGGCGATATTCATCAGATATCCATAATTAAAGCCTGAGGTTTCATGAGAGGCGTTCAGATTTTCTGATTTTCTTCTCTATCGATCTGGCATTAACTTTGGTAACCTCAACAGAAAATAATTGTGTATTTTCAAGTCTAAGGATACCAATGCTTACTTCTCAGAGACTCCAATATATTTTAATACTGAAGAGTATGCTGTTTGTACTGCACCAGTAATATTAAACAGATTTATTACAAGGGCTGTGCTGTGTAGTGTTTCCTCAAAACTTCAGCTCTAACCTGATTTTCAGCAAGACTTGGATTATTCCTTTGTTGAATTGAAGTTCTGGGATGCAGTTTATTTATAACCGCAGCTTTTATTTATAACTGTTGTTTGTAGTATGCGAGATAAAAGATTGTACTAAATTTGTAAGATGACTAAATATGTTTCCCTGCCCCAATCTGTTGCTACTACAGCTTTCAAAAATGCATTGGCACTGCATTATCACACTGCACATACAAGCTCCAGTCTGAGCTCCACTGGGATTTCCCAGCTGAGCTGCTGCGTGCACAGGAGACACTTTTCCTTGTGTTCCATCTCTGTCCTCTATCAGAGTGCTCTGGGTTGTGTGCGTTGTCCTAGAAAACAAGGATTGCCTGTGTGTTTTACTGCTGTTAATGTTTTTGAGCCACTGTAAATTGTTGGTTATGCCTTGTTCCTACAAAAGGCTGGTGGAATCTGGGAAGAAAATTGATGTCAGGTGTAGCAAATCATGGCTCAGGTAGTGTCTGAGTCTATTAATTTTTGTGATTAGGTAAGCATGAGTGGCCTTGTTATGAAAATTATATATTTTTTAAAAAAAAAGAACGTTCTGATGTTGCTTGTCCTGTCGTTGCTCCTTTGTGGAGAATAACCTGTTGTCAGCATCAGACGGAGTAGAGATCTGCCCTGCAGTATTTAGAAATTTAGTGTTTATTTCTAATGCAGTATATAACTATGACATCGTCTTTCTAGAAAATGGCCTAAATTTTTTTTTCCACTTTTTGCCTCAGTCAATGGGACTTTCCTTGTTGTGTCTCACTGCATAAACATATGGTAGTGTACAAGTAATTTCCTACAAGACCTCTACCCTGTTTGTAGCTTTTTTTGGGGGGTGTGATTCTTTGGTCTATGAAACAAAAGTATTTAAGAGCTATCAGGATATTAAATCCTGTTTTAGTACATTACTTTCAGAAATGATTTAGCATGACTTTGAAGGGTGTGCAAACAGATCACTGCTAACATTGTAAATATTTGTCTTTCAAGATACGACAATATTACACATGTAGCACTCAATCTTGGGTTTTAGGAATAATTTCTAAGTAAATTGATCTGTGAATACAGTTTCATAGTATTGATAGAATGCCAAGTGCTATTCTGTAATAAGATGGCTGCACAACTACATTTTATTAGAGTAATATTTGAAGTGCTTATGAAAGTCCCAACAGTAAACTGAAAGAGGTGGCATTAGGATAGTGAAGGGCAGTGTCCTGAGTTTCTGGCATCTCTGCATCTCGAGTACCAATGGCTAGAGTGGATAAGCCTTTTTGATCCCCAAGTTGGGCACTGAGCAGAGCAGATACCTATCGGAAGAATTTCACCTTCTGAGGAATTCAAATGAGGGATCTTGTAAGATCAACTGGTAGATTTCTTCTGTCCCTGCAGTAGTGAAGTACATTTTTCTTCTCGTTCCTTCAGTGGCATGAGAGAAGAGAGAGGCTTCCAGTTCTGCCAGATCCACAGATGTGGAGGAGAGTTGGGACTATATGGTTTGTGGTGTGATAGGAAGCACAAAATGAAGAATTGTCATCTTTCCTTGCAAGATTGTGCTGAAGCAGCAATTAAACTCTGAGCTTTAATGGCTTCATTTTATTTGGACAGAATTGCCTTACTTGATGTCTCTGATTATTTTTGTAATGTCTCCTGTGGACTGTTTGTACCCTGGTCTGAAAGAGAAAAGAGGAAAGCAGTTTATTCAGAGGATCTTCAGGTGCATTTGAAGTAGCATCAGGTAGTTTTCAAGTAGCTATACGTAATCCACTGAATAAAATTCTCTTTGAGATTTTTTTTAACGTCTCCTTATCTAAAGCGTGCAGAGCTTCTATATAAGACCCAATTAACACCTTCACAAAAAATTGTGATAACGGAGAAGTATAACACAACTCATAGTTGCTTTTGGCCTTCCATTTTAAAAACTTTTGTAATGGATTTAAAACTTTGAAATCAGGCTACAGGGTGTTAGGGACAGCACTCTGTATTTATTTTGCTGTCACTGTTCTTAAGCAATGTTATGCAAATATATGCTAGGATCTGTCCTCCTTCCTTTGCTTTTAGTCCATTAAACTTGAATTTAAGTTATGAAGGATTTGAACCTATTACATGGCCTTGTGCTCTTGGGGAGATATGGACCTTTCAGTAACCATGTAGTTATAAGGGACTGGACCAAAATATTCTGAATATACAATGCAAAATTGCAAAAAGGTGAAACTCTGCGAAGAACGTGTATGATCATCTTACAGAGGTCGGAGCAGAGTTGTGTCTTTATAGTCACAGAATCATAGAATGGTTTAGGTTGGAAGGGACCTTAAATATCATGTAGTTCCAATCCCCTGCCATGGGCAAGGACACCTCCCACTAGGCCAGGTTGCTCAAAGACCCATCCAGCCTGGCCAGGGGAGTCCCATGCCTCCTTTGTAAAACAACTATTAGAAGTGTAGCTTGTAAACTTATTTTTTTTTTCTCAAATCTGATTTTGCTGAGGCATCAAAGATCTTGGATAACTAATTTTATTTCCTAATTTTCCCTTTTATTTCCTAATTACATGAAAACAAGAAATCGATATTAGGGAAGAATAATGCAGCTGAAAGTGGGAATTTTGGTGCATGAGAAGGAGTCTTGCTATGAAATAAAGAACATTACTGTTTTGAGCATTGGAAGGAGTACATGTGAGACTAATTAGGCTTTTTGTCTTGATCACATTTTAACAATCCGGCCTATTCTTTTTCTGTGTCTTTAGGTAAGAGAGCAGTAAGTTTCTGCTTGCATTTAAAATGTCTGACATTTTTGGGGAGTTTCCGCAATCTAAATAATATATGGAGTTGCGTTAGCTGAGAGTTTGCATGGTGAATGCCATAGATTAAGGAAAGGATGATGCATTCCATGTGAAGCAGACATTCTCAGCTGCTGTTTGAAGTCGTCATTAAATTACTGGAGATGGTATGCCTTCCTTAATATTATGCACTCAATTTTAAAACTGTTTGAGGCATGATCCAACAAAAGGAACATAATGTATTAGTAGCGAATTAACATTCAAATTGTCCTTAATTCATACCCTATGTGTCATTCCCCTTATGGTTATATTCTGCTACTAATGTTGCATAACTCTTGGTTGAAACGAATGCTTTATTTTAAATTCTATAGTAATCTCTTTCTTGGGTAATTTGTTTTAAAAAGAAAGACAAAAAGGATTCTTAAATTAAATGTTTGTTAGTAAGGATAAAACATGAGGTTTACATAGAAGGCTAAGGCTCTAATTGCACATGTCAGCTGTTCTATTTTTTGTCTTCTGTTCTGCAGCAATATGTTCCTGTGGGTGAAGGAGTGTATGTCCGTGTTTCCAAATTAAAACCAGGGTTTCTTATTTGTATATATTCACAAAAATTTGTACAAATGTACTAAAAAGTGTATATATAGAAAGGCAGGTGAAAAGAGGGAGGGGGGTGTGTCACAAAGTCCTGTATGCCTGCCTCTTAGTGCTAAGAAGTTTCTCTTCAAAGATGGATCTTAAATGTTTTGATGTATTTATACTTTGGACTGTGTAATGGTTTATAAACATGGTAGTCCCTGATCACTTGGCTGGCTTTTATTATACCAATTAATTGATTTGAGCTCAGTAAAATAAAACCTTCTGTAAAACCATAAAAAAAGGCAAGGCTGTAGATGAGAGATTTCATGTTACAATAGTGGATCCTGTGGCCATCCCAGCAAGATATTCCTGGTGAATGGCATATCGTTATTGCTTTTCACAGAGAACTGCTAACAGCCTTCTCTCAATGTTTTTTACAAATATTCTGCCAAAAATAGAGGAACAGTTGGTGGATTTGTATGACTACTGTGGCTGAAAGTCTACAATCAGACACTTATTTTCTGATCTAGGGAGCAGTGCAGCGACAGGAATAAAACATTGAGAATTTGGTTTTAAAGTAGCAAAACAGCTTAAACAAGTGACAAACATGGGGGAAAAATTATTTGGCTTATGATTTTTTTCATCTGAAATTCATAGCATTTTTGTGAAAAGCTATTTTATTTTTTAAGCGATACCACAGAAATAACTTTATCAGTTGGCATGCTTTGCAATTTTTTTAATATGTTAATTAAATTGGAAAACATAGGGGTTTTCCAATCCCTTAAGATTTTATGATGTTCACCTCAGTGTGATGAATAATTAAATTTGGGCATAATTGTGTAATAAGTAAGTGTAATATTGAAGACAGGCAGTGCTTGATCCTACTGCTTCAATTCTCAGAAATGAAACATGATTCCACAGATGCTCCTCCAGATATTCAATTGTACCTGGACTTACTGTTCTTTTCTGGGATCTTGGTGCACCTTGGGCTTTTGTCACTGCTTCAGAGCTAAAATTCCTATTTGTTATGAGAGCTGCTCTCACTTAGAAGAGCTGTGGTTAACCAAGTTATCCAGCAGATAAAATATTCCTGCTGGGAGCCCAGTTTTGGCTGATGTTCCCGGTGTCACCAGTTTTTCCAAACGGGGGGGAAAAAAGGGTGGGGATAGATGTTGACACCATGATCCTGTGTTGGCAGGTTATTCCTTCAGTATTGTTCTTATATGTTTAGGGTAGAGGATATGCACTGTGTACTTCTCAAGCCCTCAGACAGGGCCACTGCTGTTAAGGTGATAGTCACAAATACCTGTTACCATGTTGTAAAAGCATTTAGATCAGGTTACATTAGAGTTGACTTAATAATTTGGGATCTAATGACAACTTTTTGTTGGAATGGAGCTCCGTTGAATATGTTTCTTTTTCTGCTTCAGTGTTTTCCTTGTGTTTGAGATCTGCATATATCTCTAGCTTTGATTCTTTCTTAAAGGATTTAGTACCATCAAATCTTATGTAACTTTCTGTGTGTGATTTTGAATATGCAGGAGGAACGGATCTGTGCAGAGAACACTTAAATTTGCATGGTTATTTTTTAGAGTAGCATTGTATTTTCAGAATTGTTAGGAGTACTTTATGCACAGTATATTGATTTTTCTAGGAGATGCTGAAAATATCACTTGTTTTAAAATAGTATTGCAGAGTGTAAAATGTTGGCTGCATGTGGGGTTATTTGGAGTGTATGTAATATTTTGCATAAATGTCCTATATATCTTATTAGGAGAACTAAACTGTGGTCTTCCATGCTAACTTTGGAATGTGAATATAATTCTATTTTAATTTGAACCTTTATAGCACTTCCAACATGTATACAATGAGGAGAAAACCACCCTCTTTTTGTGATATAAACACATTAAATTATGAAATATACTTAACTGACCAGTATTATAGGTAGCATACATGTAGTATGAAACATGAACTGTGTCCAGAACTCTTTGCCTCTTTTAGTTATTATTTGTTTGTTCTATATATTTTTTTTATTGCATTTGCTTCCTAGTTCAAGTTTGCCATTTCTTATCTTGTGTGTGTCTCTCCCTTTCCCTCGATCCCCATTACAGCATGAGGATTTTCCATTCCTCTGGGGGAATGCAGGCCAGAATTAGGGGCTTGGATTAGTGTATCTGGACATGCTACTCTTCATAAAACAGGGGTAGTAGTAAGAATTAATTTATCATCTCTGTGTGCTAGCAGTATGGATGTCTCTTTCATTTCTAGAGTTGGTTATTGGATGGAGGTTCTGCTTTCTTAGTGGTAGGATGGGATACATAGATGTATACATAGAATTCAGGGTGTTTTTAGGTAAAAATATAAATCTGTGCACCATTTGCTCCTTTGTCATACTTTGTATAGAATTGATACATCATGAATGTTAGTTTTGATACTTCAGAAATAAATCTCAAAATTGCAGTTCGAACTGAAGGCTTGACCTTCATAAATATATGCCTTTTTTTGGTTACAGGTGTAAAACGAAGGTGTACGCAGACAACCTTCCCACAACGAGCGTTGTCATTGTTTTTCACAATGAGGCTTGGAGCACACTTCTACGAACTGTTCATAGTGTGATAAACCGGTCACCGCGACACATGCTAGAGGAAATCGTCCTCGTCGATGATGCCAGTGAAAGAGGTAATGATGATGTCGGTGCTTTAGCTGGCTGCTCTTTTTTCTTCAAAAACTGAGACTCGGGTTCTACTGGCTTAGCTCTCCTCAACAAAACACAGTAGCTGGGGCAGGGCAAGGCAGAGCAATGAACAGTGCCCATTTTGAAATGCAGATGGGCCATTCCCACTGAAAACTAGTCTAAGTTTGTCTGTTTACTTTTCTGTTGACATTGTAGAGTTTGTGTTTGCTAGTGGGTTTATCCTATTACAGCTTTCACATTTTGCATTTAGAACTTTAACACATTCCTAAAGCTTGAGTGCATTTAAAACTTGAATCGCCTGGTGAATAATAGCATAGGCAGCTCTGTTCCTCACATACATCCAAATTTACTGTCAGTACCACCATCAAACTTGGTGCTCAGAGGGATTAATTTTGATTCTTGGGAAGTTGAAATTCAGTGTCTATGCTGTAAGAGATTCCACTTTTTAATAACTAGTGCTACAGAACGAAAACTTCCCATGTGTAATGAAATTAATAGACAAAACTTAAGGTGCCTTTTTTTTGCTTAAAATAAAATAACTAGATTTTACTCTCTTTATATTTTTTGTGATCTACAATATAGTATAATAGAAATAAAAATAATAATCTACACAATAATTGATATTTCATTTTGGTTAATAGTTGATATTTGGCTTATTTGTTGCTTAATCTTCCTTGGTGGTATGGGTTATTAATCTAACTTCAGGGATATTTTTTTGGTGTTTGTAAATGGAGATGAGAGGGTATTATTTTTTTTTTCATTTAAAACATTTCTATATTTTTATATTGAATCATTTCTCCATTGAAAGTTTTCCACTAGGGCTAATAGCTAGTAGGCCATTAGAAAAAAGTCTTGGCAGCCACCAGCTCTAGGCAGGAATCTATATAAGCAGGAAATCGCACGCTTTAGTCATGGAAGGGTTTTACATCCGGCATGCTGACATCTCAGTCTGATGCTTCTGATTCCAGTGCTGCAAAATCCATACCATATGCTGCTTATGGTAATTCCAGCTTCAGAGTAAGATGGGTGACTGTTGTCCAAACGACAAGATCTGTCCAAAGAAGATCTATGTATGAAGACAGACACTGGATTTCAGATTGTATGGTCTAAGTAGCATTATGTTGCATGGATTACAATGGTTAACAGGAGGTTTTATGATAGTTAGTAACCACTACAATAGTTAACAGGAGTTTTTGTAGCTGAAGAACTTTAGGAGTGGATTTTTGCACTTCATATCTAATGTGGTAGAAATAATGAGTTTCTTCAGGTTGCGTGTGTGTATGATGCCTTAGCATACTGGCTGACCTATTGCAAACTACGTAGGTCTAGAGTCTAGCTGGCTGTGGAGTAGCTGAGTGGACTACAGAAAGATTTTGTCAGCTAAATCAGTTCTGTGCAACCTGTTTTCCTAAGGAAGCATAGCTCCTGCACTCAGGTTGTGTTTGCACTTGTATCAGTCTGTGTTCCTTTCCTCTCTTGGGCACCCTCTCTTGCTTTTACTTTCTTACCTGATACTGACTTTAAATGCTTCAGCCAATTTCAGTGCAATTTGGAAGAAGGGACAGAGGCCTTAAATACAATTATGGTCTGGCAGCAGAGGAGGAATGCCTATGCAAAGGGCAAGGCTAGCACATAAATGTGTTCCAGATTAGATGAGGTGTGATTAACTTTTGCTTTTAGAAAGGCACAAGATCAAATTTTCACTGTTTTTGCTTGTGGAGAATTTGTAATTGCACTCCACAATTTCTTGTAGATTTTCAACCTTTATGTAAAAATTCCAGATTTTTCTTTTTTGGTTCTAACACATGTGAAACTGCTCACCTCTCTTGGCATTGTTACCAGGGAACAATCCTCTTTTTAACATGGATGCTGATATTTGGAGTCCGAGTGCCTATTCTAGGTTATTGTGCAGGTATATGCTTCCTTAATGGAACAGAGATAGTACATTCATTTTGGTTAATCAGCTTTTGTGCACAGACTCCTGCTAGGAAAACCAAGTTTATCGCAAGCGCGCTCTGTTTCATTTGTTGAAATAGTACTGATTTGAATTAGCGCCAAGGGCTAACGATTAATTGTGACAGGTCAGCTTTCAATATGTCCTAGAAATAGAGCAAGCTAATGTTAAAATAGTGTAGACGTAATATTTCTTATGTTTTGCCTCTTCAATTTGTTTCAGAAAAAAATCAGTTTTAACATAGCAATACTGATGTCCTCACTGTGAAGTGGAATTATAGTCCAGTTAAAGCATGTGTCTTTCTCTATATAACTCTTCTGTTACTGGGTTTGGGCTACGTAATAAAAGCAAGGTAACTTAATTCCAGGCTGAAAGATACAGCATTTCAGACACTTTTTGGTGGCGTTATTGAACCTGTTGTAATATTTAGTTTTGAAATCTGTGATCTTCATTTCAGATCTCTCAGGCATCTTTTATTTGTAGTTCTTTTCAACAATTACTGAAAGATTTCTTGTGTTTTGTTTTGCAAAAACTTGTTATGGTTCCAGCAAGTGTGCTTTTACATTAAACAAAACGGAAGGGTATGGTGCCTGAAAATTTGAAGGGTTTAGCATATGCTACTTAAGCATTCTGCTTGTGTTGAACTAAACCAGCAGACTTTTCCAGAAAAAGAAAATGTTCGGCTTGAGTAGTGTATTTTGAATTCTAGCATCAGAGTCAATTTAATTGGAATAAAGTAAGTATTCAGTCTGCCTGAAGCACACTTTGTACCTGCTAGTGTCATGCTCTTAGAAGAATGGATTTGCATAATATCACGCACTTATTTACACTGAAAAGAAAAGCTTTGGAGAACTGGAGAACAAGACATATCTGTAACATTGCTCTCTAGTTACTGATCGTAATTGCGTGTTTTAAGTTTTGATCTTTGGTAACTATTGGGGGGAAAAAAGTTAACAGGAGAAATCGGGATTAGTCAGTACTTGAAACTAGGTCAGCACTGAACGGCCAAGTGTGGTAGGCAGATTGCATCAGGATAGAATGCACTCACAGAAGTTAGTTATACAGATACGGATCTTAACAACGTAACCAAAACTAAATTCCTGCCAATAATGTCTTATAAAAGTATTCACACATCTTAAAACTGTGTTTGCATTCGTATAGGTGATAAATCTGTGTTTTATTGTATTTCAATTTAAAAAAAAAAATGGTTTGAAACTTAGTTTTTCATTTATATTCATATAAATGTGACTCAGTAATAGAATTGGCAAAGTATTTTTCAACTTACGCACTTACTTGACTTGAACTGAATTTATTTGCTTTTCTGTCTTTCCTAGTTCTGCTACTGCCACAGACAATGCTCTTTAAGCTATCCATAGTCCTTTTGATACAGAAGGACTTCGAAAGGAATATCCAGCAGAAAATTAAATGAAACTAAAGTTATACCTCTGAAAATACATGAATTATTATTGTTCCCAAGTAAAAGTATTTGTCTTTTGTTTTGTGGGGTTTTTTTTAATATTACCAAAACCTCACTCTCTGTTTGAAGAGTATGAGGCAATGCTAAAAACTTACTCAGCTGTCATCCTGGATCACTCATAAACGACTGACTCTGTAATGCATAAAACTTTTCATCTGAGTGTTTGATATAGGATTTTGTATAAAAACCCATAAGTTTTGTATAGAAAATCATGTCTACAGCTTGATTCTGGCATTACCAGTTTCTGGATGGATGACTAGTCCAAAACTCTAGACTCTTGCTACTTGAACTAAGGGAGGGGTTTGTGAAGGATGTGTATTGCTCTAAGAGACAGTGCTCTAAAGGGAAAATACACTGCTTAGGTTTCAGCATTTAACCCTAGCTGCTGGTAGCAGAGGAACACCAGGAATCTTGATGCCTGAGTTATTTTCCATGCCTCTGTGAGGGATGAGTCATCAAGCTTTACCTTTTTTTTTCTTATTTTGCTGAAATTCTAGTTATGTTTTAAGGGCACAGTTACTGAATGTTTGGCACAGCGTTTTGTTCCTGGGAATATTCCCTTCTGAAGTTTTCAACAATGTGGTAGTTCATAAGAATATTTTTATGGACATTGTTAAACATGGTAGGACGACTGTTCTTAACCCTATTCCCTCCATAGTGAAAAAAACTGCACACATCTCTGATGTGTTTCTTAGAGGAAAAAAAACCTGAAAAGTACTTGAAAAGATAAATTGAGATTTGAAACACTTTACAGAGAAAATGTAGGTAGGACATTATTATATGCAATATGTTGACCGTGACTTTCTGTAATGTAACTTTCTGTTTTATGCTGGTTCGTGACTGGCTGCAGCTGTATTATTGAAACCTTGAATCTCTTTTTCTCTCTTCCTCCTGGCAGAATTTTAACATTCCGTTAATGTAACTGTGCATTCAAGGACCAATGTCACAGCCCATATTCATTCAGCTTTAAGTGGTTAGAACTACTTTAAAAGCTTATCAGCACTACACCTGAAACGTGCAGAGGAACATGCTGGTTTGTGTGGCTTGCTCATGAGATGGTTAGCATGGAGAGAGAAGTGCTTCACTGTTGTATTCTCATTGTGCGTATCATGGAAGCCATATAGATGAAAACCATGAACGTAACCATGATACTAGTTCTTTTAAATTAGCAGCTTTGGAAAGCTACACTGAAAAGAAATAAAATTATATTTGCTACAGGCTCAGTCAGCCAAATGATCTCTGTGCTTTACCCCAAAAGGGCTGCAAAATGTTCAGGCATGTACACTTGCTTTGTATTAATAAATATTTATTCATTTGAGTCTCTGTTAATATGCAAAATAAGACTTAACTTGCTTCGAGTTTCTCTGGAGACAAATATTTAAGATCTATCAAACTCTTACGCTCTTCTAGCACAGTTCAGCTTTCAAGATGTGTCAGAATTTATTTCTGTGGGTTTTAGTGACAGTCCAACAATGCACAGAAAAAAATGAGGAGGCAATTAAAACTCATTCATCCGGAGCAGTGGTAAGGAATGGTAATCACCCTCAGGTCAACTCTGCCTCTTGAGATTTACAAAACAGCCACTAAGAGTTCATGCCGTTCTTTTTTTCCCCCCTCCAGTGTCACGCTTATTTTTGTATGAGGTACTTACTATCTTACGCTAAATCCTACTACAGGCTTTGCACTGTTGTAGTACAACTCCCGTGTGTTTTGAGTGTATAATCTAATATATTCTGTAGCTGTATTATAAGACTATTTTGCCTTTTTTACAGATTTGAAATCTGCAAGTTATTGCCGAAGTCTGTTTCTGTGATTGTCAATTGCATTCTCCCTCAATTCTTTGTTCTTCCTGTGGCATCATCCATCATAGTCTAATTTTTCATGATGGACCAAAAACTGTGCCTGGCAATGGGAAATTTGTTAATTTGGCAGCTCTTTGTGATGCAAGTAATTTTGAGTCTCTAGGCATATGGTAGTCAGCTATGACTGTTCTATTTTGAATGATTTGTTCCTTAGCTAAACTGAGGTTTGGTAGTGCTACAGATAGTCATTTATGTATAGCTGGTTTTGTCTTTATTTTTGTTTTTAGGTGTTATAGTGATAATTTAATACAAAAAATATTAGCCTGAAAAACCTAGAGAAAGCACAATTGAAAAATGGATTTGATCTTTTTTTAAACTGCTTGCAAAGAAATTATGTGTAAGTTACTTTCCTGTAGGAGATAATTCATTATGTTAAGTTAGTTGGATCACTTTCTATATTTTCTTGATGGGGAAGTGTTATGGCCAAGAACACTTATGTGCATATGTTTTTGAAAGTAAGGGTCGCATCTACTCCGTAATAAAAACTTGCCTATCCCATCTGGTTTCTGTCTAAGCATTCTACACTCTCTGCATTTTTGTGTTTCCCATAATGAAGAAATGAAGAGGAGGAGGAACTTCCTGCTCTGGCAAGCGAAACACATGGAGATGTGGAAGGGCATATTGTGAAGTATAGAACAAGCAGCAGAGGAAACTAGCGGAGACAGTAGGAAAAGCATAGAAAAGAAATGAGGAAATGTCTCTTAGTTCAAGTCTCTTCACTTAAAAAAAAAAAAAAAAAAAAGCTGAACTCTGTAACCGACAGTTTCCATGGTTTTGATCATTCTTTGCAGACTTCTTGAAAAGACCGCTGGAGAATTATGTGAAAAAATTAAAAGTACCTGTTCATGTGATTCGAATGGAGCAGCGTTCTGGATTGATTAGAGCCAGATTAAAGGGGGCTGCTGTTTCTAAAGGCCAGGTCATCACCTTCCTAGATGCTCATTGCGAATGTACAGTCGGCTGGCTTGAACCTCTGCTGGCAAGGATCAAAGCTGACAGGTAATTACCCATCTATTGGTCCATGTTGTTTTGTTCGGTTATTAAGAAATGTTCCAAGTATTACAGTATAGCCTATAAACAAATATCTACTTTCTGAAGGGTGGATAAATTATGTACTTCTCATTTGTGTAAGGATAAAAGGCTAGTTCAGTACAACCTTTAAAAAGTAAAACTTGGTTTAAAATGAAGCTTATATTAGGATGCATGGGATAATGTGTTAAATAGCAGGAGATCTGAACCTGAATGGAGTTAGGAGCAGTGGGATTTGAGTTCTTCCATCTGCAGGCTGGCCCACTCCTTCATGAATTTGGGAGGATATTCTTGAGGAAGAAATGGAGCCCTGATGTCATGTAACACCAACACTGGGAGCAAGAACTGCCAGGCTTACTGTTTTCAGCTTCTCAGTGTGATTTCTTTATTTCGTAACGTATCTATGTTGTGGAATTCTGTGCTGTGACTTGGTCTTCTGGGCTGTATTTTCTAAACTTAGAACAGTTACTGGAATCATGCTCATCTACACTACAATAACATAGGGTTGTATTTCTATCATAAGTCAATATTCACAACACTTATATCCATGATAGTGTGATGGAAATTGTTTTGAGAGTAAAAAAAACAACCTACAAGTGAGAGTATAGTCTGCTTTATAAAACATTCATACATCTGAGCAGTAACTCTGCACTACTGTGCAACTACAGCATATTAAATAGACTAGATATTAAGTATGGTGTTACAGATCTCTTTTATGTTCTTATGGTTATAGATAAAAATCGCTTTTAAAATTTAATGTTACAAAATACGGCATTACATGATGAAATAGCCGCAAGTAATAAAGAATCTTTATTCAAAAATGTGCTACGACATAATACTAATGTTTAAGTTATCATTAATACACATTTTTGTGGGACTGTGGTACATAAATTGTTACAACTTGTGCAAATGGCCCAAAGTCCTTTGAATTTAGTTGCAACCCTTGAATCTTTGTTACAGAGTTATCTGTAAGAGGAAGCCTGCTTGAGGACGGTTACTTAAGTATCTTTAAGATTATTAGAATTAGTTTCTATGAGTATATGCCTTAATGTCAGGACAGTGACAAGTAAGCCTCTCTCTGTCAACTTTGATGCAGTAGTTATGATAGTCATTGTCTACAAAATATTTCTTAGTCCTTAGGGCATATAAGAATACTTCCCCAGAGCTAATGACTGGGTTTTAATTTCAAAACATGCAAGTTACTTTGACCACTTAACTAGAAACGAAAGCTTATATTTTCTATACAATCATTGTGTAGCATTGAGAAAGCTATGATCAATTTTTCCATCTGCAGACGGATGAATATTTATTACTGTTTGCAATGCAAATACTATTTAAAAAAAAGAGTTAGTATTGCCAAAATTGCATCAGAAAAACACAATTTCCTTTAAATGAATTAACAAGACAGAATTTGAATATGTTTCATGGTAGCAATCTATTGAGTACTGTTGTTAAGAGATGGCATTTGAAAATTAAATTGTATGTGTTAAAAAACAAAATGGAAAAAAACCCAACCAACCAAACCCAACCTTTTTTGACACTTTAACTAATAGGTTTTGGTTCTTTCCTCTTTCTAGGAGAACAGTAGTGTGTCCCATCATTGATGTAATTAGCGATGACACCTTTGAATATATGGCAGGTTCTGATATGACCTATGGTGGATTCAACTGGAAGTTGAATTTCCGTTGGTATCCTGTTCCTCAGAGAGAGATGGATCGTCGGAAAGGAGATCGGACCCTTCCTGTTAGGTATGGTTAAGATGTTCACCTGATGTTTACTTATATCTTTTCTAGGTTAATGTTGTAATTAATGAATTGTCTTGTGGCGTCATTTTTGTCTGGTCGAAGGAACAGCATAAAAGTTTTTACATGGACTGGTTATTGTAAACTGATGGTAGCAGTGAAGGATGCAATTAGCTTGTCACTTTAGAAATATTTTTAAGTTCTATGTCAATTACTGGCTAATTCCTAGCTTTTACTACTTCTTATACTGATGCACAGGTTTTTATTTAAGCTCATTTTTATCTTTTATTGAGCCTTATTTTTATCTTTTAACAAAGTAAATATTTTGAAAAGATGTATAGTTTTTGACATGTATGTATATATTTGTGTGCAGACATATAAACTTAATGTCTTCAAAGTGTGTGGATGGGAAGAGAATTTTTTACTTGGATGTCATGTAGATGTTATGAGAAAGGTAATGAGAAACACAGATAACTTGTGTGTAATGTGTACTTCTTAACAGTTGCAAACTTACATTTCTGGCCTTACTGTTCTGAGAAGCGGTCAATATTTGCTTACCATAAAGTTGAGGATAGGGCCTTTACTCTTTTTTTTTAATTTGTTTTTCATTTAAGACATCCAGAGGTTTTCTCAGGATATGGCTAATTGTATTCCTCCCCACCCGCCCGCATTTCTTTTTTAGGGTGGAAAAAGCCACATAAATTTTTAGTTAGATTGTGACCTAGCTTGTATTTCAAGTGTCTTTCACTAAAAGCCCAAAGTGTTTCAGGAACATTACTAATGATAGTAAATCATTTACGCTAACAGTGTAAATAATTTGTATATTTGAACTACAAAGTTATATTGTCAGCCTAATACATAATTTACCTATTGTATATTTGTTGACTAAAAAAAAATGGCAATTTGGGAGATGTCGCTAAAGTTAGGAGAAACTAACACAAGTTGTTGTTTGTTTGGTTTTTTTATACCAATAAGGAATTTGTAAAGAAAACTGCATGTAACCCTGACTGTAAAAGTTTCTTGTATGAAGCAATAATAGTGAAAGCAAGTAGGCCATTTCACGGCTTCCCATAACTTTTTCAAGAATAGTTGCTAGGAATGTAAATTTCCTGTAAGAAACTGGCTTCTCTTTCATGAGTTACCAGCACTGGAGGCAGAAGTCATCTTTGCAGGAATGGCAGCGGCTTTCTAGGGGCTTTTTCTCTGTCCGGATTCCAATTTGAAGTGAAGAAATAAGGAGAAGAGTCACTAAGTGGTTCCGTCACTGGAAAGTCTTTGAGCTAGCAAGTACATCAGTGGTAACTGAATTTGGTTGGAAGCCTACTGAGAAGGAACATGTTAGGAACATGGGAAATAAAAACCCATTTTATCAGTCTTAAGTGTGAAATGTAATTAATTATGTTTTCATAGTGACTGGCGCTTATTTTTTGTCTTATTTTTTTCTTTCCAGGACACCTACCATGGCAGGAGGTCTTTTTTCAATAGACAGAGATTACTTTCAGGAAATTGGAACATATGATGCTGGAATGGATATTTGGGGTGGAGAAAACTTAGAAATTTCTTTCAGGGTAGGTAAAACTCTTCTCTTGTCAGTGTTTCATTATTCGGGACAGTGCATCCTGAGTTCTGCGAAATACGGATCTGCTGTCTGTGTCAGTGTCCTCTCCTGTTGCAGTAAGCACTTTGCTTGCTATCAAATTCTTCCAATGGAGATAGGCAAAGACTGTATCTGTCAGTGAAAAGCGCGTGGTGAATAGTTGGCAGAGCCTTGTGATTAAAAGACTGGGATGGTCATTCTGAAGAATGAATGCGTGTGTGCTAAAAGGAGTTCAGTTAGAAAAGCTAATTGGGGAGCATAAGGGTGATGTCATCAGTATGTGGTTTCATGCGTCAGTGAAATGTGACCACCTCTGTTACAAACTCTCTCTTCTTGCTGTTTTCCAGCTTAATGATTGCATGGGTTCATTTGGATGTGGACCAAACCAGCACTCTTCTCACTTTCATTCCTACCAAATAGCACTATTTCCTTTTGGTTTACTTATCAGCTCAGAGCATATAGGTGGATATTTCTGAAGTAGTTTAGCTTTCTAAATCTGCCATTTTCAGAGTTCCAAAATAAAATGGAAAGCATTTTCAGAAACTTTACTTGGGAAGTGAATGGGTGTTTTTACATGGAGATTCTACTTTATAACAGACTTCTATGGACCGATCACCACCTGTTACTTCCCTGTGATTCGTGTGATCCTTTTTCTTCCTTTGCTGTCAGCCTGTCCAGTTCTCTAAAGCAGTCTCTTGCTGATGATTTATTGCTGTGAGGCCTGACTTACTCTTTCTTATACTACCTTACTCAGGCTTGTGAACGTCTTTATCTGTTGGGCAGGAAACAGGCATACATTTCTTACACGTATTTGTTCTAGACCTCAACTAATGTTGTTTCTCCAACTTGAACAGAAGCAAGTGATTAACATTTTTAAACTTTTTTTTAACAACTTGAAGCTATGTGATAATTGTTCCGTCTCTTTCAGATTTGGCAGTGTGGTGGCACTTTGGAAATTGTAACTTGTTCACATGTTGGGCATGTGTTCAGAAAAGCAACACCATACACTTTTCCAGGAGGAACAGGGCAGATAATCAACAAAAATAACAGGCGGCTTGCAGAAGTCTGGATGGATGAATTCAAAAACTTTTTTTACATCATTTCCCCAGGTGAGCAAGTTTTTGGTTATAAGAAACAGCTATTAAGAATTAAAACTTTATTACTACTAGGAAAGAACATGAGTATTTAAATACAAATGCTATTGCTTTGAAGTTTGTAAGACAAAGCTCACATAAAATGTACAAAAAGGAAAGTCTTAATTGAAAAATAATTTTGTTAGCCGGAGATGTGCCCTGAAGTCTTTTTTTCTTTCTTTTTTTTCATCTTTTTTTTTTTAAATGTGAACATGATTTATGAATGAGCTTCATGTGCAAGAGAATTAAAGCTCGGTGGAATGTCAAAGTGCTCAGCTGTAGTGCTGAAAACTGGCCATCCAAATACATCTCATAATGTGTGGAGTTTGGCCTCTGGCTTCGGTGTTGTAGGCATTCCAGGTTGAATAGGTCAGAAGTGATTTAAATGAAAGCCTGTATAGCAGGAGTGGCAAAAGGTAACAACATCTTTTGGCTTGGTAGTGTTTGCGCTTCACTATATAGGGGCAAATTGCCAATATACTTGACTGTGATGGTATTTATTATGTTCCTTAAAACGCATGTTAACGAAACAAGAGAATGTAAAATATGAGAGCAATTTCCTGTGAGCTCTCAAACTTTCTGAAAAAAAAAAAATTCAGGAAAAGAAAGAAAGCCTGTGAAACACTGAATTATTGCTTTCTACTACCAGATTTTTTTTTTAAAAACAAAACCAAACGAGAGAATCTTTGGGTAGCAATGGACATCCTCTCTAAATACTTGGGACATTAGAGACATCCCGTTTAAATACTAAGTGGTAGTCCTATATGCCACATCTGCTTTTCCAAAGACTTATCTATAAAACTAATATTTCCTTATGACTTCCTCCTTAAGCCTGCATTCGTATTGAAATTTAAAAGCTGTAATACATTATAGTATGACTCTGAACAGTGTCAAATTTTAGATTACAGGTTTTAAGAATACTTGTAAGAACAAATGACTATGTGGATTTATGGTGGTTTTTTTGTCTTAAGCGAGTGCATTACTCAAAACTGTGTAGGATTTTTTAATTAAAAATAGTTCTTGCTACTACTCAAAGCTTTTTAGGTGACATCAGAAGCTTAACAGCTTATGGTTACTGCCCTGTGTTGTTATTAATGAAGTACTATGAATTCAAAAATGACATGTATAGATATATCATTCGGAAAAGCTGTATATAAATAGGTGCAGTCATTTTTGGTTAAGATTCCTCTTACGCATATATGTCAAGATAGATTTTTAAACCGTACTAAGTAGCTGGAACACCTGACTGTAAGAATAACCTAATTTGTAAAAACAAATGTAAATTAATGAACACCATCATAAGGCTCTGTTACTTTATATATAATCTTCTTTTTCTTCTTTTTCTTCCATTTCTTCCATTTTCTTCCATGAAATGGAAATCTTCCATTTCATGTGGTAACCGTAAGCTACAAAAGGAGCTATACTGTTTGAATTTTGTAGGATTGTTGTTTTGATAGGAACTTTTTCATAGCTTTGCAGTATTGTGGAATATGCATGCATTCTCCTGTTGCAGAAAAGGAATTAAAGAAATTTAATTTAAAATAGAATACCCTAAAAAATTTGAAATGGTGAAAGTAACTTGAGCAATTATCTATAACTGCACTGTATATCTTCTTTCCTTTCAAAAGATGCATGTCTGCATAATTTGTATGCTAATAGCCTGGATGATTGGTGGATGGGGATATGTTCTTGCTAAGCTCCTCTTAGAGCACCTGCACCTGCTGACTGGCACACAGTCTCATTTGTGTACCCATATCTGTATTGACACTGCACTAAGGTTTTATACTAGAATTTCCAAGTGTTTCAAGAATAGGATCATATAGTACCTGAATAAGTTTTGGGTTATTCTGAAACTGGTTTGTTGCCTGGGGCTATGAAGGGAGGGGTTAGTATTGTGGTTAATTCTTAGCTATGATATAATACCTGTTGTTCAGAGAACACAGGTGTGATATATATTTCTGAACACAGAAATGTACTTGATGCTGCTCATACCTCTCACCTCCCAAATCCATTTAATTTGTCAGAGCCAGTAGGTATTAACTAGAAAGGGTTACTGTTTTGGGAACCTTACTGTTGTTATTTTGGTATCACCAATCTTACCTGAGTTTTGCAAACCCTGATTTTACCTGTTGACAGCAAATAACACCAATGTAAATTTCAGTAAGTCTTTCTGGCCAATAGTTGTCTTAGCACTTCAGTGAATCTCTGCTACGTTGGCTCATTTAGCCATAGTTGGCTTTTCCAGGTATCCTTCTAATATCAAAACTTAAATGTTTAATTCTTGGAGAATGATGGTGGTAGTGACCCTCTGGCAGACTGGAGTATGCCGCCTGTCAAACTCTTTGCTAGTACAATGTGTACTTTTAATATTATTGTGACAGTGTCACGAGTTCTTGCAAGGAGCGAGGTGAGAATTTTTAAGCTGATGCTGGTTTGCAAGCCTGGGTGCAGATGAGCAAGGAAAACAGGCAATCCTGTGCACCTGTTGATTATTTTTTTTTCTCATTAGTTGACATGGATGAGAAAATTGGATTTTGAAGGAGGTAATATACTGACAGGCATCATTGAGCCTAGCTAACAAGAAACTTGTTTCCTCCTTTATATCCTTTTTCTTTGGCTCCCCTAAGATAGTGAATCACAGAGGGATTGGTCCAGGAAAGCAAACCTAAGATTCCCAAGTAGCTTTCCCACTTCATGTAGTCTGTGTTGTGTGGAAAAAAAGGCTTACTGCTCGAATGATAGGAACTCAAGAGACTTTTTACTGTTGATGTAATGTAGTTAAATGGAAAGCTGCACTCTTGAAAAGTAAGCCTGTAATCCTTTTTTCTTTAATAAGTACAGCCTAGTAGAAATTGTTACTTGTCCGTTTTAAGACTTCGTGCATTTTAGAAGCCGTCTCTCTGCTTAGAAGTGGTTAGGTGCAGACAGAGGTCGGGCAGAAAAGTGTTGCAGTGGCTGCTGCTCTAGCCAAAATCAAGCCTATCTCATCGCATGCACCAGCTATTCTCCATGGCAGTAATGGCACTGGCTGTAGTCTTTTTCTCATTAGCTGATGGTTTTCCTCACAGACAAGTGTTACAGCAGGGTACTGTTTCCCAGGCCGTTTTCTCTTAGCCTTTCAGAAAATGGATCCAGCATGTGCAGGTGAATAGTCTCATTCCCGGCTCCGGTCATTCTGTTCTGCAGACTCTGCCACTTCTTTATTTCTAGTGCTGGCCTTTCATCCCTTCCTCCAGTCTAAAATACCAGGACTAGATTGTGCAACATAAGGCTTCATGGGGTGGCAATGCCAGTCTAACAGCTTGCTGTGAGAAGAGTGCCTTGCTTTTCATGGCAGGTGGTAGGGCTTCACCTCCCCAGTTTATTGATTGTTCATCTCTGTCAACTGACTTGACTTGCCACACTTGTCAGGATTATTTGGTGGGCTGACTCTCTACTGGTTAAGTTAGCACCTTTGTCAGCACAGGAGGTGCAGCAGGAGTCTGAAGCTGAGCAAGGGAAAACTGCCCCTTTCCACAGCAGCAGCTGCAAAGCGTTAGTCTGGTTGACCACAGCTACCTCCCCCTAACCTTCTCCGAACTGCTAGTTAATGGTAAACTGACAGTTGCAGAATTTGTTGGTATCATTAAGCTAAAGGAAATGGATGCTTTCAAACTGTGTGGTTTCCCTATGCTGCGTTTGAGTCTGGGTTCTAGCTCCTACACCTGGCCCCCTGCTCCTTGTCCAGCGTGCATCCTTGTCATTCAGCAGGCTCTCGCATCCCAGATGGGGAGCTGAAAGCATCCCAAAATGCAGCTCCATTGATCTCGGGTAGAACCTCATCTAGCTTGTACACAAATTAATTTTGCTGTTGACCAAAAGTGCCCAGAAGGTATCTTCCATTCCACTGGGGCTGAGTGGACAGGCAGAAGGCTTGAACAGACAGCACTGCAGAATTACTTGAGCAAGAGCCATCTAGACAGAGACATAGACATGTTATCCTGCAAACTGGATCAGTAGGCCTAGTTTTCTAATCACTGTATGTGCTTGTCTCTAGCCAAGCATGGTAAGGTATGTACATGGATAACGTTTTTATTTATGGGTGATGGGGAGGACAAGGAAGGGGCTGAGTCCACAATGGTAGATCTTGCACTGTGCTCAAAGTATGTACTGAGAAATTCCACATATTCTTGTTTTCAGCTAATATTCCCTATTAACTTTAATTGAGAATGCAAATAATGTAGCTATTCAAATTGGTTTTAAATTATTATTGCTTATCAAGTTTCATAATACTAAATAAAAACAAGTTCTATGATTTTTAACAGAAGACTAGTTTTAGATGAAACAGTTTTTATACTGTGCTTTTGAAAATGATTGAGCAATTTATAATCATGATGAGAACATACTTTTTTGCAAAGCAGTTTACCATAAATATATTGCCACATGTGGAGCTTGGCAAGCAAATCTTCAGCTCTTTTGAAATGTTGAGGGTGTCAGAACTGTTGCAACATGGCTGATGGGAAGCTTAAATACAAGGTTGCAAAGAAAATTAAACTGAAGGAGTATTCTACTGATAGACATCATTATATGTATGTTTTTGTAAAGGTATAAGGAAAGGCCATTATATATTACTAGTCAGAGTAGTTTGGTATGGCATACCAGACTTCTTCAAGAATAGTGACAGCACAAGCTAGTGCTAAGATCACTATTATGTTCGTACGAAAGAACTGGTCAGGGTGTCACAGAATGATTTGATACGGTGTTTCTTGCCTTATCAATGTTTATTTTTTAGTGTGTCTTTAAGCATATGTGTGGAAAAAACATACAAATCTCCCACAGCAAACAAGTTGTGTGACAAATGGAATCATCAGGGACGTTCAAACTTTTAATGTAATTAGGGGTTGGGGAAAAAATATATTGCATGGTCAAGTAAAGACAACAGTGGCAAGTACTATTAAATACTATTTCTGATTTATTTTTTTTTTAATGAACCAAACCCAAGTATTTGAAAGAACAACTAGTGGACATGATTGTCTTCCTCATGTTGCATGCACCTATAAAGTCTGGCGTGATTGTCTCCTTGGAGGAAGACTTGATCTAATTCTGGGTTTGTGGTTTGGTTTGTCTTTGTTTTCTTAGCTGAGCCTTTAAAAACAAGTACAAAAACACTGGAAGGTACGTGTCACTGTTATGTGTATAAAAATAGGAGGAAATAATCATTTAGACATGTACATAACTTTTGATATGCTTTATGTTTTGCCATTTTCCTAGTTTGTTTCCATTTTTCCCCCCACAAAGAACTGTTACCCATAAGTAGCTGCCACTGCACTGCATAGTACAAATGTATGGGAACATTCAAGCTAATTTTGAGTAATATAGGTAAGGTACTAGGAACCTGGGAAACAGAGTAATTCAGCCTTGTTAGAGGACACCCCTAAGACAGCTATACCGGTTCTGCTCTTCAGTCCATCTGCTAACTTGATGCTAATGGTAGTCTGTGTCCCAGTATATGGTTTGGTGCAGACCTAACTTCAGAGAGGATTTTTAAAAAATCTTTCAGACTGAAAATGGTTAAATGGGATATAATACACACTCTTTATTTCACTGTAGCGCAGGGAAAATCAGCTGGCACTTCTTTTCTGGTGACATTTAAAACTACTTTAAGAAACAGCACACTTGTATGCTATTAAGTATCACTTTGCATTTAATTCTTTGTGGTTGTGACTTTAATTTTTATTGCCATTCAGTGATGTGACAAAGCCTTAATAGTGTTGTTTTCTGAAGGTCAGCGTAGCAAACTCTCATGAATGAGTTTTGAGTGTCGTAAGGTTCTTGTGAGGATGGCATGATAACTGTTTCATCCATTAGCTGCATTTTCATCACTGAAAAATTAAGAAGTCTGTACTTAGCTGTGGTTGGTACAGTCTTTCTCTTATTACTTCATCATCTTTCGAGAGAGTGCTCCTTGTGGTGTAGAGCAAATATTTGCTTTGGTGAAATAGGGCGGTGTTTTGGGGTGTGTTTTTGTCTTGTGTCTTTTGGTTTGGGGATTTATTTTGTGACTGTAAAGCCCAGACTGAAGTTTTCTGGGATTCTATTCCAAGAGGTTTTTAAATTTCATTAACACTATTCAAAATTTCATTGCAAAACAAGCTTTCCTTTGCCTTCATTCCCTTACCAGTATAGTTCTCTGGCATTTTGTTTTAAAAAGTCTTTAGGTGTTTTGTTTGTTTGGTTGTTTGGGGTTTTTTGTTGGTTTTTTTTGGTTTTTTTTGTTTGTTTTTTGTTTTTTAAAAAGTCTAAAAGCCTAGTTAGCTTTTTTTCTTTCTAGAATATTGAAATTACTAATGTTTTTATTGGTATTTAGAAACATTTAGCTAAAATTATGCAGATATCTGTCTGAAATACACCATCTGCTGGCAGGTCGATTTAATAACACAGCATGCCAACTTAGAAATGCCTCAAACTGTTTCAAAAGGTCAACAATTTTAGAGGTGATTCACAGTCCTCTAAGTGGAGAGATTTCTGAAAAATATATGCAGCTGGAGGTCTATAGTGGTGGCCAGTTGAGCCATATTTGTGGTCTGTGAGGGGAATTTAAATTGCTAGGACTTGGTTTTGTTCTTTTGTGGTTTGGGTTTTTGTTTGGTTTGGTTTTTTTGTAGTGTATTACTTTTGGCCTGTAAGGTATGGAGTGTAGCATGGAAAATACAAAAAGAATGTGATGCTGAAAAATAGAAATTATCCTACCCTTAATTAATATTATTGGAATATTAATGACAATAGTGCTTAATTCTAGTGAGGCAAAAATAGCTACTGATCATGCATACCTTCCTTGACCTATCTGCAGATGGGACTTGCACAAATAAGTTTTTAGAAGGAGTTAAAACAACCATAAAGGAGTGGGAAGATACAGGAAGAATGAGCATTTTGATAAATGAGGGGCAAAGGAGAAAAAAGGCAAGCAAAATACCACAAAAAAAGATAACAGTCCTAATGGTGAACATACTTCCTGCAAATGCTGCAGTTATATTGAACAAATACTGAATTATTAAAGGATTAGTTCCCTGTATGAAGACTGCTTTCTGACTGTTTCTTTGTGCTGTTAGATGATAAAGGGTCCAGCGGGTGGTACCTGTCTTACAGAATTAAATTAAAATGGAATTCTCCTATCTGCACAGAAGGAGACCGCGATGTTATGCTGCATAGATATGCACCCCAGTTGCCACTGGGGATAGAATAGCATTATTGACTATAACAGTTTCAGCCATTCTCCTCTGATAATTTAGTAAGCAACTGCATTCAAATTGTTCCACAAACCACAGGTAAGAAATTCTCATGTGTAGCACAGATGTAGTGATTCCATCTTTGGTATAATTACTTGGGAAAAAAGTCACAGGTAGTGACTGATGTGTCTTCTCTGAGAATATAAACAGCATAATGCTATATTAAAAAAAAAACGCTTTGTGTAGAGATGAATTTCTAAAGAGAAAGTCTTTCATGTAAGCAGTGTGTTATGCTGATGATTTTTGTATTAAGTGGAATTATGTAACGTTTATAAGCAGCCATTGAATAAAACTTTGTTTCTACAGGAGTTACTAAAGTCGATTATGGGGACATATCAACACGACTTGGACTAAGACGCAAGCTCCAGTGCAAGCCTTTCTCCTGGTACCTGGAGAATGTTTATCCTGATTCCCAAATTCCACGCCATTATTTTTCTCTGGGAGAGGTAAGATTTTATCCTATGTATTTATCTACCCTGTGTAAAGTACATTGTGCAGCCAATTGTTTGTATTCTGAACTGAGTAGTGCAAACAAGTTATCTCCAGCAAAGTTCAAGTATCTTGCACCTGTGTTCCTGAAAAATGATACATCTGGCTTCTCAGTGGGACAGAAAACTGAACTTTAGTGTAAAGTACTGTAATTTGAATGTCTTTCCTTTTTTTTTACTACAGTACTAAATGTCACATGGAAGGGCTTTAGAAATATTCCTTCAGAAATGCATAGTTAAGAATAACTTTCTGTATAACGTTCTCTATGTAGAGTATGAGCAGAGTTTTTTGCTTAAACTAGAGCAGGTCAAACAAGGACTTTGCCTAAAAACTGCTCTGAAATTTACCTTCAGAACCCTGATCAGTGACCAGGAAATTTCAGTGATCCCTAAGCCTTGCTGGGCACTTCTTTTTTTTTTTTTTCTTTTTTTCTTCAAAGTTTCATAAGTGGATGCTATCCTAAATAAGTAGGCCCCTACTTTCTGCTACAAGTCATGTTGAGACACGTATTGAGCCTGCTGTTGGGTGATTTCGTACTGTTTGTTTTTTTAAAATAAATCCTTTTAACAAAATGGAGCAGGCATTCATGCTGCTGCATGACGATCAGGACACTTGATATTCATACCCACTTACTATATAGTAACACAGGGATTAAGTCTGTAACTAAAAAGTGAGGAAATTGAACCCAGTCACACGTGATTTCGAAGGGAATTAAACCCACTGTGCCTAGGAGAGTGCTTTAAAACTTCTGAAGGTTTTGGGATGGAGACTCAATTGTGTCCATTCTGTTGTAGCTGAATCTTTGAGCAAAAAGAATCCCCAAGATGGAAAGATCCCTGAAAGATAGCAAAGAAACAAACATGGTTCTGTAGCCTGGTGACTTGAGGAATTTGCTTGGGAGCTTGAGTCTCGGACAGTGGTGTCTCACTGTAGTACGATTCCTATATTTTACATTTCTTTCACATAGCTTCTGGTCTATAGCAGAGAGAACTGGTGCCAGTGTGGTTTGATGTGGACCTAGTTCTCTTCTAAAAATAACAGCCTTTGGTGGTGTGCTCTTTTTCACTCCCAGATAAGAAACGTGGAGACAAACCAATGTCTGGATAACATGGCAAGAAAAGAAAACGAGAAAGTTGGAATCTTTAACTGCCATGGAATGGGTGGCAATCAGGTGACTTTTTTTTTTAAATGATCTTAATGTATTGAATTATTTGGAACACTATTTCTCATCAGGATAATTATTCGTTTCTTTCAGTAGTTATCTTTAAAATATACTTAAGTTGTAAAGTTTAGGAAACCCTCATTGAAGAAGATGCCTGTAAGAAGAAATGCATGAGAAGATTTGGTGGTGGTTTGTCATTTGTAGGTTTTTGAGGCCTCATTTTGCAGTAGGTATTAGATCAACTTTCAAGTCAAAAATGAAATGGGGGAGGAGGAGACTGCTGTAAGCTACACTTCACCTCCTGTAGGTTCTCTGGAACAGTCTTCTGATTTGACATCCTGATTGGCATCGTTACCTCAAAAAAACCATGCCTGTGCCTGAAATGCTGGTTTTAATGTACATTTTTTCGGGTGTCAGTTTTTTGTTCTACTTTGTTAATAATTCTTGATTAATTGTTTTCCAATATACAGAGATTACCTGTTTCTATGCAGGAAGCAGTCTGCAATTCAAAAAATGTCAATTTTAACTGAAAAAACTCTTCATATAGTGTGTATATTTATTTCCTTTAAAAAAATTAATCTTTTTATACATGCTGAAGGGAAGAAGAAAAAAATTAGTGGGTATTAATGAAGTAATGCACAAACGTTTCCCCTTGCCCCAGAAATTAATCTTTTAGTTAAACTTTTTTTTTCAATACCTCTCATTCTTTGTCTTTCAAGGTCTTCTCATATACTGCCAACAAAGAAATTCGAACAGACGATTTGTGTTTAGATGTATCCAAACTTAATGGCCCAGTAACGATGCTCAAGTGCCACCATCTAAAAGGAAATCAGCTTTGGGAATATGACCCAGTGGTAAGTCTTTGAATGGCTTGTGACATTAAAATGAGACAACTTGGGTTTTTACGTGAGCCTACAGAGCAACATATTCCAGTGTGGGACCACTATTTGACAGTCAAAACAGGAAACAGTCAGGATTATGTTCCCTCTGTTATTAATCCATGGTGCAGTGACTCAATGAGCACCTGTTTTGATTTTAATTACCTCGTGAGTTTTGGGGGAGTTTTTAGAAGAATATTTTCAATGTGCTTTTGGATCCTCTGGAGAAGGGTAGTCTGCTAGTGTAGTGTTGTGTTACAATGAGATCAACAATGGAAAAGTATTCCAGGTATCTACTGGACCAGTAAAAGATAATACTAATGATCTAGTGACAAATTCAGCACCTGGTGTCTTATCTTGTGCAAAGTTAAAAGGAAACAATTTTCTGATTAAAAAATCAACATGTCAAAACTATAAGGAATATTTTACATTTCTAATTGTGGTATGTTTAAGGTAGAGATGCCTAGAACAGCTTTATTTTAATCATTCTTTTTCTTGTACATAATGCTCAAATTTATTTTGAAATTCATATGTTGAACTGACAGATCTAGAAATCATTGACCACTGATCCATTCGTAATTAATTTGATTTGCAAGTTCTAAAAGCAATTTTGTGATGCAGTAGTATAGCCAAGAACTCTGACTTATGGCATGGCTAGTTTGAAAAAAATAGTTCTTGAGCTTCTTAATTTAAAATCAGTTATTGTGAAAGACAGTTGCAAGACAATTTGTGGAAGAAGAATCTTGCCAGTATAATAATGATGAGTATTTTAAAAAGAGAACACGTAAATATTTAGCTACTAATAAGTCATATCACTGATTTTTTTATTCATATTTTTAATATTTAAAAGTTCAGACTGTTTTGCTTTTTGTGAAGCAATGTTTTCAGTATTTAGTAGCATGTATTAAGTGTTCTTTATGATTGGGATCTGGAGTCAGTAATCAAGGGGGTCTTGTCTAGTTTGTACTTACCTATGGAACAATTTTAATGGCCACTAGAAACTTTTTGGTTAGCGTGTGCCTGGTGATTTTTGTAAAAATTAATTTCTTTTTATTTTGTTTTCAAGAAATTAACCCTGTTGCATGTGAACAGTAACCAGTGCCTGGACAAAGCCACCGAAGAGGACAGCCAGGTACCCAGCATCAGAGACTGCAACGGCAGCCGCTCCCAGCAGTGGCTGCTTCGCAATGTCACCCTTCCAGAAATATTCTGAGAGGTTCTAAAGAAAAGCAAGGATTGACTGGGCTACCTCGGCTGATACTGTGGCTACACTGTTAAGTAGCAACAGAAGAAACTTCTGCTCGGCGGAATCAACAGTTCATCAGCTGTTAGAACTCCTGCAGCTTCTCAGTAGCTGTGAACCAGCCTTCCTCTATAAGGATGTGAAACTACCACACATACTAGTGAAACTGCGCCCACTGATGTTTACAAGATTGAAAGAGTTTCTTCCAGCAAATAATTTAGAGAATGTTTGGACAGTGGAAACATAATCAGTGAAATAGTCTCTCTGAAGAGCTGCATATCATTGTAGTTTGCTTGCACATCAGTAACCTCTGCTGAAAGTGCTGTTGTAATGAAGAAAGTTCCAAGAATTATTTTTTTCTCCTGGTTAGCAATGGTAACCAGGCTACTAAATATAGATCCACAAATAAATGAGAGAGAGCTGGAAACCAGATTCAGTAACACAAAACAAGAATTCTGTGGTTTAAAAACAAAAAGTAAACAGGGTTTAATGGAAACTAAATCAGAACTATGAGAAGTACAATTTGTTATAGTGAAGTATCAAATTTATATGTAGATTTTATACCTCAGTGGGGGAAAATAACCAAGTCAAAAGGCAATTGTTTCTCTTTTTCAATTGTGTGATAGTCCATAAATACTTTTTTTTTTTCTGGTGGGTCTAAAATTATTTTGGGCGCAAACGAAATAAGCATAAGAATAAACTTAGTCCTTGAGTGTCAGATCAACTTTTTTCATTTTTTAACTTTAATTTCTTGGCTGTTGGAATTGTATCTCTTTATTACTGTCTGAAAACTGGAGGGTAACACGCTCTGTAACTTTTTTTTTCTGTCCAGACCTGCCATTTCGGTTTATACTTGGGTCAGGCAGCTTATGGACTTTCATGGCCAAACAAAAGATTTAAGTACACTTTGAAATTATTAAGTTAACTTGACGGAATACACTTAGCGCCCAAGACTCATACTACTGTACTACGGTTTTGTTTTCATAGCAATAAATCTTTTGTTCCTTGTTTGATTTCAGTCATCAGAAAGCCAGAAGAAAAGATACGTGATTTGTGTAGCAGGAGATTGGCAAAACTGAAGGTTTTCTGGAATCCTTTTTCACTTCATATTCAGATGTGCTTCATTGTCAAGTACATATTTAGATTAGACTCTGAATTGTAATGTTGATCTGCTGCTTTTTTTTTCTAATAAAACCTAAAGAAAAATAGCTAAATTGGCATGGTTTTTAAAGTTAACATAGCCAAAAGCAATATGACTATGTCATTACATTGGTCTGCATTTTTTAACTGAATTGCTTTGTTTTGTTAAGAAAAATCTGTGTGGGCTGATCTTGAAAATGAGCCACTGAACGCTCAGAGTATACATTGAATTTTCTTTTGGAAAGAAAAATGAGATTTGCTTAATGGAAAGGATATTTTTATGATAAATGTCACTGTTTGGCCAACTGTCCTGTAAAGCAAATTAAACCTAGACTCATGCAAAAGTTGTGTGGAATTATATTTGGCTGTTATGGCCATTTTAGACTTGCTGTTCCAAGTTGCTTAGTCAGTGTTATCTCCGTTATTTCTGCAGCAGTACACAAGAGTTTTCATACACAAAGCAGGGGAAATGTTAACAAATTGCAGTATTATGTTGCTGCTTTAAAAATACGTAGGATGAGATGATGTGGGATTAATATCACATAAAGCATCTAAATATCTAGCTGTCTGTCATTGACCCCTCTTTTTGGATAGCCCTGCAAATCTTACGAGGTCGAAGTGGATTTATGAAAGTAATGGTATGGTACCTTGATCAGTAAGATATTGAAGGATGCCAAAATGACTTCAAAAAAATAGTCTGTCGTAGTGGTTATGTGAGAAGCCTTATTCCTTTGGTAGGGTCAGTGAAGAGGATGGGACGGGTGGCAATGTCATCATTTGTAATTGATACGTTTTCTTGCTCCTTAGGTATTCTGTGGTCCCTCCTGCTTTTATACTGTTTCTGAAGTACAGTTTGTGGTTGTCTGATACTGCATATTAGCCACCAAAACACTGTTTTTATTTTTCTGCTGTGTACCAGTGAATGATGGTTTGGGTCATGTTTTGGATTTTATTTTAGTTTATCTTATCAAAATAGCACTTTGGGGTGGGGTCAGGGGAGCAGCAGAGGGTGGTTTATAAAAATGAGGTTATGTATTAGTTCAGAAACAATTTCCCAAATTCAAAATACATCTCTTTAAAAACATCGACAGTAAAGAGGCTCTAAATCAGAGGTGGGTAACCTTTTGTGGAAGGAGGAGCATCAGAAATGCAGTGTAAAATTCCTGTAAGCTTTCAAAATTTCTTATTTAGTGTTTCAGACTTCATTAAGTATATGGCACATCACTGAACACATACAAATACTTCTTTCACTCTATAACTTTTATGCTTACTGCTATGATATCTTGTTAACAAAACTTTAGTGCCATGGCTTGTAACGTAACTAAGCCTGTAGGCAGGCCTCAGCGTTACTCTGATTTTGACCCTTGTTAATTCAACCAGTCATTTTGTATGTTGGTCACATAAAACTGCAGTAAAAATCATCACGCAACTAAAAACCCACATACCAAGTTGTCGGCTTCAGAAAACAGCAATCTGATTTCCAGCCTGTGCCTTATTGATCCTTACCTGCAAAGGTAGCCCCCTTCCCCTGCTGAATGTGGGGAGGGGAAGCAGCAGGCTGGAGAGCGCCTGCAGCCCCCAGGCATTTGGCTCAAAACCCACCCCGTAGCTCAGCCAGTGCCATGGTGGGGTGACTGGTGCTGGTTGACTGGCAGTGGGCTGTTCTTAGCATGCCCATCTGGCCATGGCATGTGCTCAGCAGTTGTACAGGCTGCGTTGGTGGGCAACACAGGGCTTCTGCAAAGATTCCTTGTCCCTCTGGTAATGCGCATTTCAAATGCTCTTCTCCAGTAGGCGTCTTTCAAACATGGCCACAGAGTAGCTTCCCCGCATGTATTTCTTCCAGCTTCCCTTGCCAATCACAAGTGTGGGGGCTGTTGTCAGAGCTCCCTGCTCTGAGTGAGCTTCCTCAGTGCCTTGGTTTAGCTGTAGTCTCATGGTGGTGGTCCTCCACTTACAGGCGTAGTTCTTCTATGCCCCAGCTTTGAATAGGAATATTAGTTGACTCCGTCCTTTGAGTTACAAGCATACTTAATTCCTTTCCATCTAACCTGTCTTCCCATACTGAAGTCTTCAGCTGGAGTTTTTAGAACCTCTGTAGCTATCTTTATTTAACCTGTTCTGAGAAAAAACCCAAACCATTGTGTTTTTCTTACGGGGTACCATACCTGTGTTATTAGGCATATGAATAATTTCTAGTAGAAATCCCACTCTGCTCTCCAGTGCCTCTGCATTTATGGCTGCATTGTTCAGATCAACTGTAGGAGTGGGGGGAAAAAAAAAGACCACTGCTGCCTTATTTGACATTGATAGAAAATTCAAGCAGCGTAAGTGGAAAAAAATTAGTAGTTGCATTTTGAAGAGAATTGGTAAATTCTCTTTTTGTCCTTCTTCTGTCCTGCGCTCAATGTGTTTAGCATAAATTTCCTATGCACGCTCTAAAGACACGGTGTTCTGTTCTCTGTCTCTTCTCATTTGCCTGCGTGAAGACATTTATTGAGAAACTGCAGTGCCTTTTAACCGAGTTGAAGTATATTACATATTGTGGTATGAACTTTGGGTAACTACACTGTGCCAGGTCTGATTAGGTCATCCTCAGTCTGTTTAGGTACTGAAAGACATAAAACAGTTATCTGTGTGTATGTACAACTGTGGATGTTTTTATCTCAATCTGCCAGTTTATTTTATCAGTATGAAATTAAATTGTATTTTAGTAGCTTTATTTTTATGGTAGTACTATACAAAAGGGCTTAGCAGTCACTTTTCATTTTATCACAGCAGTGGTCCTAATCCGAGATACCTACTGTAAGCAAAAGGGAGAATCTGTATGTTACAAGTTAGCAGCAAAGGTAAGATAATGCTTCGAATTCTTGCTCTGCAGAATGCTTCTTAGTTGCTGCATTTGTTCAAGCAACGTAACACATTCAGAGAGATGAGAAAAACCTTGGCAGATTTATTCTGCCGTATTTCCCCTTCAAGCTAAGTAAAGAGGTGCAAGTATGCAAAGAAGGTTGACTGAGAAACAGTTTCTCAAAGCTTTCCTTCACCACATTAACAATGCCTCCATGCTTTCAAATGAAGAAGCGTGGGAAAATGTAATTGTTACAGAATAGATTTTAATAGCTTCTTAATAGCATCTTATTTGAAGTTAACTGTAACACTAGAGATTTAGGGTAAGGCAGGAATATGTCAAGTTAAAATGATCAAACTTGCACAATGTCAGCATGTTGTTCGCTCTCAGGTCTATAAGAACATGTTTTACAATCGTCTTAAAGCAAATAGTTTCCAGGTTTGTGCCTTACTCTAAACACTAACAGTTGAGAATAGTTCCGCTTAACATAGTTGTGATATGTGAAGGTGATGCACATGGTGTACAGTACTTTGAATAACAAAATAGTACTTTTTTGTGTAATAAAAGTTTTTAATGTAGAAAGCAAAATAGGCACATAGCTAATAGATTGTCTAGAAATTAGAAATTATGACAAAAACTAAGTCACTATGTTGTTTGCTTTTTTTTTTGAATCTTGGAGAATGCATTTGTGGCGTTCTGCTTGCGTTTCATGCCGTGTCATCTGATCCTTACCCTGCCAGCCATTCAGCCAGGTGATGCTCCTTCGTATCAAAACTGAACTCTGAGATGAAAGCAAGCTGCTACTTCTGACAATAAACCAAGTAATTGCCATAGCACCGGGTCAGGGCATAGATAGTAACCTGCCTCTGAAATGAGCATTACTGTTTTCCTTGCCTCTGAAGCAACTAGTAAGTCACACAGAAGCACTTCCTTTTGTTCAGTTTTAAATGCACCAGCTTTCTTTCAGTAGATGGATATCTTCAGGAGTTCTTAAATAACATTGGTATTGTTCATGCTTTGTATTTGTATTCTTCAAAAAAGTGTTTTGGTCTCACCTCTTGTGGAGTTCTGTCTCACTGTTATCACCTTTCTCTGAGTCATCTTTTTTTATTCTTTCCAAAGAGTGGATTATGGTGTTTAAGGTACTGATGAGTTCATATATCGCCATTAGAGATGTGCATTTTTTCAATGTTAGCCATTATGCATTCTAATAGTGCATTAAGTAAATGTTTTCAGGAAGTGATCCTCAGTGGCATTTTAGTTTTCTGAATATTTGGCTTATAACACAGGACTATAGAAGTAATTCTTTGTTCCGTTTGCACTAGGTTGAATTTGGAGGTTTTTTCTTTCTTTCCTTGTATGCTGTTGAAGTCACCTAGTTTGGGTTATTTTGCTATCTTAAATAACTTGGACTTCTTTCTCAGTAGTTAAGGATGCTGGTTCAGTCACAAGTTTCTGACATTCCCACTTTTGCTTTACCACTTGGATTGGGACGGACCTCTGCCAGTCATCTTGTCCAAACCCCTGCAAAAGCAGGGCTGACTTCAAAGTTAGAGCAGGTTGCTCAGGGCCTTGTCCAGTCAAGTTCTCTGTATTACAGAATGGTAGGGGTTGGAAGGGGCCTTTGGAGATCATCTAGTCCAAACCCCCTGCTAAAGCAGGGTCATCTGGAGCAGGTTGGACAGGAGCACATCCAGGTGGGTTTTGAATATCTCCAGAGAAGGAGATACTGCAGAATACAATGTTCTGGCCAACCTGTTTGTGTTGGACACCTCTCATGGTGAAGTCGTATTTTTTTGTTTTCCCCTCCTAATACCAAATCAAAATTTCCTTTCCTGCAACTTGTCTGTTGCCTCTCATCTTTTCACTGTGCATTTCAAAGTTGATCATAAATCTTTACTGTTCAGATACTCTGTCTGCTATGTCACTTCCCTGCCTCTGGGGCTATAACCAGTTGGCCATGTACAGTTTATGTGCTGAAAGTGAACTGCCAATAGAAAGGAGGTTAAACCAGTGTTTTAAGAGACTTCACCACTGCTTCCTCTAAATTCGAGAAATATGCCTTTCCTACAAACTGAACTTTGGCAAAGGGAGGCACCTATCCTGTGAAGTCGTCCAACAAAAACTGTTGAGTCCGTGTCCAGTCCACAGGAAGCGGGAAAGGAGCCCAGCCCTCATTGCTGCGGCAACTTCAACGTTGGAAATATTCAGACCAAAGAATTTGAGAACAAGTTTTGTAGTTGCCTTGGCTGCACAATGAGGAGATCTGGGTTGTTTCAGAGCAGAAGCCTTGTTTCAAGTTCAGTGCAAACAGGAAGAATTTTCTAGCTGCTGTTTTCTGTCATGGCTTTGATGTATGTGAATTGATTAATCATGATATCCACGTCTCTAATGGATCTTTTTGGTCTGAAAATGTTTTCAGGTAGCTAACCAGATTAGCAAAATGGTAGTTTCAGATCTATGCCAGTTAGAAGGACAAAGCTCAAGTGACCAATTCCGGTGGTAAATTTTCTAGGCTTTCAGGATATAACAGCTGTCACTATAGGTGGTTGCTGTGACATGGTAAGTGATGGCTTATTGAATGCCAACGAACCCTTTGCTTGCAATTTCTCCTGTAGCCTTTTAAGTCAGGGAAGCGCTGGGAGTGGAAAGTGTCATTTCCATTACCAGGGTAAATAACCTCTCCTCATATGAAATGAAAAAAGAAATGTTTCCTTGAGGCAGTGAGATCAAGTTGCACATGTAATTCCGTTCAGATGTGGCTGTACTAATATGGTGAATGAACTGGAGACAAATCTCAAACCCCAAAATCTTCTCTTTCATTCCCAGATGCTGAAAACCACAGGAACCTACTCTGTATTACCTATATTTATGGCTTGCTTGAATGTAGTAGCTCTCAAAAATTACCCTTTGTAGTCAAAGCCAATCATTCTTCTGATCTGGCCTGGTTTTTTGTGATCTTGAATGTGAATTACTAAAAGAAAAAGCAAAGAATTATTTAATTACAGATTGTGCATATGTGCGTACTTATGTGAAGTAGTTTAGACAAAGCACATTAAACCACTTCAACCAATTATAACTGAAGTTCAGCCCCACCGCAGGAGTGCGTACACCCCATCACTTCAGAGGCTGTTTTACTTCTGTATTATCTGTTGTAGGCATGCTTAGCCCTGCCTGTCGTGTTTGGTGCATAAGATGCAGTCAGTGCCATCTCAAGCGCAATGAAACTCTCCATTGTTCTCCTTCCTTTTCATAGCTCTGGGCTGCCAAGAGGCATTGTGTGCCATTTCCACTTCTCTGCGTTGTATTCTTGCCTTGAAAATTGCCTTTTGGCCCTGCGCAGCAGTGCTGAAACACAACTTGAAGGAAATTGTATCTTCTGAGTCATGGGGTTTGTGGAAACCAGACCCCAAAGGTCTGGGGTTTTTCTGGCTGAGGACTTGCCAGAGACTGGATCTCTTGAATATGTCACGATCAGTCCCCTAAGGCATGCTTTGTTTCTCTGATGCTTCAGTCCAATTGGATCAGTGATCTTCCAGCCTCATGAAAGCTTAAGAAGCCATTTGAGTATAATCCATTAACTCAGTTGGTTCCTGCAGTCAGACTTATGACAAATGTTAGAGGTGATCTTAAGTAATCTCTGACAACACTAAAAAGAAATTCATTGTTTTTTTCAGGTTCCCCAAAATACCGCACCCCTTCCAGCTCTTTGTCAATAGAAAAGGAATTTTTGGGGACTTTGTCAGGACAGTAACTAGAGATAACTCTTCAACTATGCTCAGGCATGAGCATTTTAGAGCTACTGGTTCAGTCCAGTTCAGCACACCTGGTCTGCTCTGTAGTTGGTGTTGGAAGCCACTTGCCCGTGAGCACTGCTGTGCTGCCACTGTGCAACACATCAGGGATGGGTAGCAGTGTCCACCTTCCCTTCACCTGATCCCACAACAGGTGCCTGAAGGTTGCGGACCTGGCTTGCAACAACTTGAATGTATGATTTTGTTTTGAAGGTCACAAACTATTGACCAAAATGTTTTCTTTTTTGAACTGATTCGATGCTCAGTAAGGTGGGATCCTCCATCCCATTTTTGCCCAGATAGCTAGTGAAAGGTGCTTCCACATGAAGCATTTGCTTAGAGGAGAACCAGTTTGTTGGCTCCTAAAGGGAGAGGAGGCCACGTTATTCTGAACAGTGAACAGGCGGTGCCTTTTGCATGGTGTTTCATCAGTATCTGCTGGGATGTTACATGGAGCTGGCAACATGATGTAACCAACTGCTATAATATCCACAGTACTGCAGAGTACTACAATATCCACAACACAGCAAAATGGTGTGTTTTGGTGTAGAAGCAGTTGACCACCAATATATTGGTACACTGAGCCTCAGATCTGTTCATGGCTCATTTACTGCATGCTCTGAATGTTCTGGTACACAGGCTGAATTGGTTCAAATTCCTGTATCTTGCGTAGGAAATATCAGAGGAACGTGTAATGGACTTTCATCCAGATATGGGGCCATTTGAGTCTGCCTGTTGTGTGTTTGTCTTGGCCATCAGCAAGACACATTAATCGTTCTCATCCTGTCAGTGATGTGCGGGAAATTAAAAAAGAGATCCTTTAAATGTGATTCTGGCTGCAGGACTGGAAAGGCTGATGTACAAGTTGCCTTCATTTTTCAAGGAGATGACAGAACTAGACTCATAGCAATGATGGCAATGTGGTAATAATCAACATGGTTTGGTGGGGACTAGTGACAGTGGGAATGTCTTTATCGCCCTCTCAGAACTGTTCAGTGATGCTGTCCCTTCTCCCAGACCACCTGATGGAGAACTGTGGAGCTCTGCCTAACAGTTCTCCTGTGTTTGATCTTGGGCATGGGTGCAAGACGGCTTTTTTAGGAGCATACATCCCTTCTGCCTTGCAAGATATTCTCATCAATGGCGAAAGGATTACACAGTGTATACCTACGTATGATTTTCAGAGTATTCTTACAGTCCTTAATATTGATGGTTAGAGCAGTGGGAACTGGAGGAGACTGGTTTGTCCTTCAGTTTTGTGGACATCTTGTTGTAAGGGGTTTTGGTTTTGTTTTGTGGGTTTTGTTTTGATTTTTTTTCTTGTTTGCTGCCCTTTGCTGTGTCCACATTCCATAGTATTACAGCTCCATAAGGAAGTTAGATCTGTTTTACCTGCCCCTGATGGAACTTGTCTGTGAAGATATCTGCAAGAAAGACAAATTCTGCCAGAAATACAGAGAAGATAACACTTGTTGGTAATAACTCCCCTACTCTGCACCAACCTTTGCCCAAGTTCTTTTGAGATATGGTAGTTCAGCTTCACTTTCTGCCTGTAGTAATCTGAGGTCCACTTTAATTGTGATATAAAGGTACCCAGGTTTTTCATTAACTGCTCACCTCAAAAGCTGTGCTTCATAGTACAACCACAGACAGTTTTGCCTTTGTCAATGGTATGTGGTTCTTCAGACGAGCCCACCCAAGGTTGTCGTAGTATTAATAGACAAAGCCAGGGGAATGGTCACCTCTGTGTACACCATGTCCCCCTCCTCTGCAGAGTACTTCACTACCATTGGGGTTATACCAAGTGTTCTTCCTGCCGCTTCTCAAGTAGGTGATGTGAGCACCTAGGGCTAACGTGGGGTCGGTAAGGTGCTTGTGAAGCTGCTGTTTGCGAGAAGAAACCCTCTGTGACAAGTAGTTATCAATGTGTCAGGCACTTCATGTTAACACTATAGTTGACTCCACCTTTCTTTTGATAATAGAGTAGTTAAAAGCCCACATCTGGAATTAATTCATTCATGTGTGTTCGTTTTCCTTCCTCCTTTCCGTAAGAGTCCTTGCAGTTTGTGGCTGTCAAGTGGCTGAGAAGGAACTCAGATGGTGCTGAGCACGTCTGTGCCCCAAATACAAGGAGCAGAAGAGTTAGTTACCCCACTATGGATACTAGGAATAAGGAATGGTGGTATATATACAACCAAGATACAAATGTGCGAGTAGACTGCAACTCAGAGAACTCCAGTTAGAGATAATCTCACTTTTATGCAAACTCATGTATGATTTTTTTTTTAAACTAATGAAGTGAGCTTTGACTTCTGACTATCTTGATTATGCGGAGCATGAAGCTTATTGAAAAGTAAGCTGTTGCAAAAGGCTAATGAAGTGATTGTTCCTGCATCCTGTGGATGTAGGTTGATGACTGTAAATTTCAGCTTAGTTTTTTTAGGATGTGCCTGGACTAGGAATGTTAACTAGCTAAAATGGATTTAATACAGCTGTATATAATCAAGGAGAGAAGGAATAGGAGCTCATATTCTACCTGATGGGGTTTGGATTAAAAGGTAATGGGGTAAACGTGACTTGGAACGGACTTGTTCCTTGCTGGCACATTAAAAAAAAAAAAATGCCAAAAAAAGCTAGGCCTGCTGGTGACCATACTATGTTTTAATAATCTCTCACAGTTAGGGAGATAGTGAAAAAAACTCAATGAACAATTGAATATGTTGCTTCTCTGAATTTTTCAAAGATTGATTTCTAATGCTTCTCTACTTCCTGAAAGCAAGATTTTTTTTTTTTCTTATACAGTCCAAGATAGTGTATCTTCTTAACCAGTTCTTGCTGCATATGCAACCACTCTAACTGGGAAATGTTTAGGGTCAGCACAGGCACAATTTATGCTTTCCCAGGAGTCGTTCTATTGGTTCAAGTAACCTATATAGCTGAGTTCTAGGAAAGACAAATTATTTTTCTTTTAAGTTAGGAGAGCCAAAAAATCATATCTGGATCGCTACTGGGAAAAGAGATGTCTTCACAAGTTTTAGCTAAACGTAAACCTATTATTTCCCAATTATTTCCTCTGAAACAGGTGGCTGAGCTCACATGGCTTCTTACGGGCAGGTAACTAATGCCTGTCAACTCTGTGAGGAACCGCCAGCTCTGTGAGGGAGGCCAGCTCTGCATGTTGTCACCACAGAGACCCTTGGGGCACTTCTGCTTTGCAGCAGGGATCGGGGCTCCTGGGTGTTGTGGTAGGCATGGAGGCAGGTTATTGAGAGACAAGAGGAAAGGTCTGTTAAAACACGATGCCAACTGGAAATCAACACGAAATGCTGTGAACTGAAGAAGCATCCCTCTGAAGATTTGCTTATCATGACTTCTTGTCACTGTCATGGCATCACTTGTCTGCTTCACAGGATGGACTTCTGGATATCCAGGCAGAGGTGGGCATGCCGAGCCTGAGGGAGCATCTTTCTATGTCTCAAAGCAGCACCAGCCCCAGGACTGGAATTTTGGTAACGGGGGCTTTCTCTGAAGCACCACCGTGGTGGCTGTGTCAGAACGGCCACCGTAGCTGCTCCATGCCCTGTTCAATTCTCGTTTGCAAAAGGGATAGCCCACAAAAGCCATCCTTCTCTTCTCATTGAAAAGATAGCGCTCAGCTTTCTCTCCCTTTTTCCCCTCAAGCGTAGAATAGGTTAATTTTTCAAAGAAAAGGAAGCTTTGCTTAACAGTCAAAGGAAAAACAATGGTTAGATTTCCTTTTTGTGGGAAGGGAGGGTGGCAGGTATGGGGAAGCAGAGAATCTAAGACATGGTTAAATATGTCTGCTGAATTGCACAGAAAGCGTAGCTGGGCAGGATTCTGAAGCTGTCAGCATGAGTATCTAGTTCATGGGAAGAAAAAAATAAATACATAAAGCAATTTTAAAAAAAACAACAACCCAACTTGATAAGCTGAATATTTTGAAATGTTTACCCTTAAAGAAGAATACATAACACATCATTTTGCAAAGAATTGGCAAAGTATTTTGAAGATGATGACAGCTAAGAGAGTTCACTTTTTCCTTTTTGGGTCCAGTCCCATTTTCTTGCCATTGCAACATGTCTTCTCACTCTTCCTCCCTCCCCTTCCCCCTTTTCTTGAATGACAAAAATATAACTCTGTGGTTACACCAGAGGCTTAATCTCGGGGCAGAGCAGGAGGTAAGCAGGTGTGGTGTCTTGCTGCTCTTCTATCGCTCTGCACTCCCCTCGGTTGTAATTATTCTTGCAGTTCTGCCTCCCGCTGTTTACACTGTTACAGGCAGTTGCTTCATGTGGTTTTTCTCTCACTGAATCAGAGCAACCACCCACCCTTCTCTTTCTGATCCCAAACCCGGGACTAAAAGACACCATTAAATTTCAAAACCTTCCCTACACTGGGAATATCTCTGACATGATCTCCTCTCTGCTTTCCCTCCCTGTTGCAAAAGTATCACATATCTAAAGCCGGAGCCCTGTTCAGAGGGCAGATCTGTATCCGTGGTTTCATCTGACTGCCTTTTTGACTGAATCGCTGTGGCAGACGTAGCTAAACCAGGGCAAACGCTGACCCTGGCACCCTGTGGCTGCCGATGGTTGCCCGGCTCCTGGCGCCCTCACCACCTCCCACGAGGAACCCCGCTTTGCCTCCCATCACTTGGCTGCTCTTGGCGTAAATGCTGCACCTACCCCTGAGGTGCAACCCTTCTCAAAATGACAGCTTAAAGCTGGTGGCAAAGACAAAGTAGATTGATGCCAGTGTTGGTTCCAGATGGCGTATAAGGTGCCTGCGAGCATTTTGATTTTTGACAATGTTTTAAAGGTGGAAAAAAAAAAAGTGCTCTTTTGGTTTGATGCTATGAAAGGTGCTAGTGCTGGTGGCTCTTAGCCATCAGCATGTATTTTGTCCAGCTAATAGTATCTGTGAAGAGCAAACCTGGACCAGTCAAAACCAGGTCTCTTTCTCTAGCAATCTCCTTGCTTTTGGGTTGCATTGTGAGTTTTTCTCCCAAGATGTGCGGTCTTGTTTTCCTCTGTGTAATGAAAACCTTTCAGAAAACTTCTGGGCATTGCAAGCAAAATCTTTTGCATAGCAGCAAGTGATCAAATCTTAGAGAAAACCATTTTACAATTGTTTTAAACAGATTTGAAGTGTTTGTATTGGACTGATTTTTGGCATCCCCTTTTTTGTTGTTAAAGCCAGGAGCATCGGTTACTATGAGTACAACTGTGCAAGGCCAGAGGCAGCTATAAAAACATATGAAAGGAATTAAAACCTCTTTCCTATGCCTAATAAAGTTGTAAATTCTGTGATCTGAAATTTTAGGATTTTGTGGGGTTAGCAGTAGTTACCATCTGTCCTGTCAAACTTTGTCATAGCTGGCTTAAAATGCTGGGGTAAGCATGGAATAACCCTCCTCCAAAGGACTCTGCTCCAGTCCCTTTCCAAAAAGTGGAGGAATGCAAAGAATGAGAAAGCAACTCTTTCAAGCTGGTATCAAACATCTTTCTAGATGACACTGAAATACTTTGCCACTGGCCATGTAAAACCAGCCTGCTGTTGGCACCACGTTTTGATTCAGAGCAAAACGGTTAAAATTTTCGAGACCGTTTACCCGTGGCTTTTTATCTAGTTTGCGGATTTTGCTTTGACAGACAGCAAGTGTCCTAATTTAAAGAGTTAGGGGTGGCTCGAGTTATTAATTTGCACTGCTGATAAATGGTCTCTCCTGTGCTTGTGTGGGTAAGTAAATTGGAAGTATCTGTGATGGGCTTGCTTGTTTGTTTGTTTGTTTATTTTTCCTGGGTGGGTAGGAATGCAAGAACTACAACTCCCCTGTGATTTTTTTAAAAGCCGTCTGCTGCTTTGCTTTTCTGCTTACCTACATAGGGCTGAATTTCAGTCCAGAAGATCAGGGTGTGTGTAAGTATTGCTCTTTAACCCGAAGTCTTGTTTGTTCTAAAGCTGACTAACAATTTGTGGAATCTTATGTGATTTCCACTTAGCTTTTCAGGATGAAAATAATGGTTGTTCCTGGGAATTTTCCTTTCTGTGCTTATATTTTACTGTACCTCAAGAGCTGGCCTAGAATTGACTTATCTTTCATATTGCTCAGATGGAGAAGGCAAGTAAATTTTCAATAATTTCCAATAAACAGAGAATGCTGAAAAGAGAGAACAAAGAGAGGATTTGAATAAAATAACGTGGTCTGCTTTTACCTTAGATACAACAATACTGCTCTGAACCTGTAAGCGAAGACTAAATAAAACCCTCAGAAGAGAATATTGCTTCCTACTGTGGTAAAATAGGAGTCCTTTCCTGATGCATGGCTCTACCAGAAAAGTTTCTCTGGGCTATAAATGCCGTCCTTGGACAACTGCGCTAAGAGTTAAAGTGGGGAAACTGGTTTCGATGATGAGTTAGACTTTTTAAGTTAGATCAGGCTTCTGTTGCGTAAGGTTCCTGAGCTGCTTTAGGATGACAGGATGACACCAGAGTTCAATGGGGAAAAGCGAGGGGGAAGGAGCAGAGCGTGGCCGTGCCATCAGCCTCCAGCCCATTCTGCGCTGTCATTGAGAAGCGAGGAGTCTTCAGTCTTTGTGCTTTCGCTTTCTTAAATGCCGATGTGTGGATTTAGTGTGCTGGCTGTTATTTGAGTAGGTTGTTTAAAAATAATTACACTTTTCGGAGTCCATTACTCAGTATTTTTTTTACTCTTGTTTGCTTCACATAATGATCATCATCTGTTTGAAATTAAGGCTTCATATGGAAATAATCTGGAGTGCAATGGCTGAGCTCTTATTTGGATGTGTTTCTGTTATTTTTTTAATATTATACATCTAGTTCTGGCTAAAAAGAAAAAGAGAGGGATTACAGGAGTATTTGGGGTATTTCAGTCTCAAGGGCCACTCACAGAGTAGCTAACTTCCCAGTAAAAGCCTGACCACCAGCTACCGAATAAACTTGCATTATTGTTCCTCCGTTTGAGCAGCGCTTTCGGTGAACTTTTCCTTCACCTATTTGCATTGTGCTGATACCAGCAGTTTGCTCCCTGTGAGCCTCCTGAGCTCTGTCAGACAATGTTTCCATCAGACTGCGGATGGTTTTGCATGAGGGATTTGGCAGGGGAGTGTATCGGTATTGTCTCCTTCTAATAGGCAGGATGCGTTAGTGCACCCTTTTCTTCCTCCTTTCCCTGTCTCCTGTGTTTTCTTATAAGGAAGAAAATATTGCGCAACCCAAAGGTAAGGTGTAAGCAAAATTGTTATTTCGGGGCTTTGGAGGAGGGGTAGGTAGGTTCTTGAGGATGGTTGTCCCCATAGCACATCTGTCTTTTCTTGGCTAAACCCGGCTTTGCAGCATGCTGCGGTACAACACAAGTTCCTGAGCTTACATCTGGGTTTACTATTGGTGTTCACATAAGCTGTGAGTTTCTTTGCCTGGCTGCCTGGGCTTGCGACTGAAACATCCTTATCTGTTTATCTGTTGTGGTTTCTGCTGGGCTGGCCACTAGAACGAACGACGAATGCTCTCTTACCTCTCTCCCCTTCAGAGTAGGACACACTCTTCTGACCTGAGGCACTTGTTTAATTTGCTCTGGTTGTTGCCTGAGGCCTTCCAGGGGAGCAGGAGTTTTGTCCTTGGCTTCTCTTGGCATCCTTCTGCCCCAACACTGGGGATGGCGTTACCTCTTATCTCCCGACATGCATTCCTCTGGAGTGGCAAGCTGGTGTGATGACTGCTGTCTGAAGTCACTGGTGTCCCCAGCAGATGTGGGCTTGTGTTGCAGGAAGAGGAGGCAGGACCTAGAATCAAAAATCAGAGAGCTTTCTGTGAAGTTTTATCTACCTCTCACATATCCATAAAAACTCATCCCCTCCAATATCAGCTTTCAGCATCACAGCAACCCCCTTCTTGATCTGGAAACACTTTGTTTACCAGAAACCTGTGTTATATTTTAGGTCTGCTCTAAATTTAGCTGCACTATACACAGTTTATCCTAACGTCCATTATCAGTTGCTGCTTCATTATTTAATATAGTTCCTGTTATATGACACTTGCTTTGATTTGTGTTTGCTCTGTCTCTTTCCCGAGGTGCCAGTTGTTGCTCTTTATGCTTCCCAATATTTTTAACCAAATCAAGTGGTCATCCTAGGAAGAAAGTATTTGGAAGCTGAAGCTTTGTAGGATGCAATTTTATCAATGACTTAACTTAAACAGGTCTTTGGGTTTTATATATTTAAACGCTTGGAATTTCTGCAGTGATGAGCAGAGTATTCACCTCATTTATCCAGCAAAGGTAAGGTAATGTTTTGCCGAGCACTGCTACAAATATTTTCTTCTTCATTAATATTGATGGTGGTTCACTCACCAGCATGTCAAGCTTCTTTTCTCCTCTCACAGGACAGACTCCTCACGATAAACCCCAGAGTCCCTGACTAATTTTCAGCGCTTGAAACTTCTTATTCCATTTAATACTGTTGTTTCTGGCAACCGACTTGTAACTGTGTAACAGTGACCAATTGAAAGTTAATAACCTCATTTGCCTTTCAGAGTGCTTTGCAGCAGGCTATGGACAGATTGTCAATTCCCCTTAGCTAGCAGTGCTTGAGGTGATCATTTCTGCCCGCTGCGTGCTTGCCAAAAATGAGGCAATGCATTTCACGCTTTATTTTTTTTTTTTTCCCTCCACGTGGTAGTATTGTCTTGACCTGTGGAGCTCACCACAGCTTGCTTGGCTGGCTTTAAGCTCAGCAAGACTTCCTCTTGCAGGATTTTGGAGGCAGACGGTCCTGATGGCAGTGTCAGAGTCCAAGCTTCATTTTAGGTTGTGTGCAACCTGCAGAAATTGAATTGGGTTATCCAGGGATAAGTACAGGTCTCCTGCTAGTCTCTCTAGGGCTGCTGCTTTGGGTTCTCACTGCAATCTGACTTCTTTTGAGGCCCTGACAGAGTCAGGGAGGCTGGTCGAGATCAGCCCTGGATCAGTCGCCAACTCAAAACCACACTGAACTGCTCATCTTCTCATCGTGGACCCTTCCTGTTTTCTTCTGCCGCCTGAGTCAGCTGACAGCTGCTAAATGTACCAAGTACATCACTTAGCCAAATGAGGTCCTCTTCAATGTTGCCAGCAAGTTCTCACTTTGTTTTGGGTGAAATACTGCTTAAATATTTCTGTTCCAGAGGGACTCTATACCCAATACCATGGCATTCAGCTCTTTCATCCTTCCAGGTGCGCACAAATCCAAGCTATTCTTTTCATCACTTCTTGTTAGGACCTGATGTTTGAGAGCTGCACAGGGTAGAAGGTGGTTGCAAACATGTCTTCAGTGTCCCACGAGCAGGTCCCAGGGTATTTGAGTACTAGAAACTGCATTTCTGGCTGCCGAGTCCCTTTACTCAATTCAGGTCTCTCACAGCGAGGCCGCCTGCTTGCCTGGACTTGCGCTTCCCTTCTGGCCTCTGTGTGTGCATGGGTCCAGCTGCTACTTTCTCACAGGAACTGGTTTGTTTTATGGATCTGGTGGAAATGTTATTTATTTTCCGAGTTCCAAAACTGTTCTTTTGTGTGCAATAAAGCCTAAAGAGTAGTTATAGTGGCAAATGGCTGGAGAACACTTTTTTAGTATAAGCTTCTTTTGTGTGCATATTAAATATGTTTGCATGCCTGTATAAAAAGAATTAAAATATTTTAATGTGTCTATGTGGTATTTCTGGTGAGGTATTTTACAGAGGGATTAGGGTCACATGGACCACGTTTTCCATTTAGAAGAAGAAAATTGAATCACTGCCCATATTTATTGATGGGAATTGCATGCTTATAACTAAAGTTATTTTAAGGGTGTAGATAAACGGCCTGCAAAACAAAGTATTTCCAAATAGGCAAACTGCTGTGGATGAACTGAATGCCTTTAACATGTCTCGTTGTGGTCTTTATTAGTCCACTTGTGGCACTGATTAAATGGGCAGCTTCATGTTTTGTTGCTGTTCCACACCTGTGCAAGTGAACACTCATGCATGCAAGCAGATTGAGCATAAACTTTTTGTCATTTACTTTGCTGTTTTACTACATTAATCCACATTCTGCGTGCAGTTGGTTCATCTGTAGATTTTTAGCAGTGACATTTTATGTGTTTGGCAATGCGAGGTGCGTTGTTTTGAAGAGCCAGCTGTCCTCTGTGGCTCGCTGGCCCGGCTGCCACTGGGGGCCGGGTGCTGCAGGGTCCAGCTGGGCACCACCACAGCAGCCAGCCCAGGGAGCCAACAGCCCTCTGCTTGGGGGCTGGGCTGCTTCGCTGGTCAACCTGTATCTTCCAGCAGCTGAAACTTCATCCATCACCGACCCTTACCTCTAGAGCGCATTTATCCACCAAGTTTGATAGTGGATTTTTTTTTGTCTGTCTAGATACATCTACTCTTTTTTTCAATAAGATCATCACTGTTTGGAGAGAAAACTTGCTGCTGTATTTTGCATAGAGACACTGAGAGGGGAGGAAAAAAAAGGTGAGGGAGCTTGGCAGGTCCTCTGGGATCTAGCAACAATAAGGGATTTCATAGATGAACAGACCTATTTGCAGCATTGGAGCCTTATTCGAATTCCCTGAGCTTTGTTTCAGGTTGCGTGCAACTTGCAGTAAATCTATTGCCTTACCAAGGGATAAATATGCATCTCCTGGGCAGTCACTCTAGGTAGTCCCTGTCAATAAAGGGCCCAAGGAGCCTTCTTACACTGATGCCCTTCACCCTACCCTTGCTCTTCTTCTCCATGCTCTGGCGTTTGCAGCTGCTACCATGCAGTTGATCTTTTGGGGGGGATACAAGGAGGCAGGAGGTGAGAGTACCCTGGAGTGAAGGCAGAGGGATGTTCTGCAGGCTTAACACGTGGCTTATTCTGGACCTTGTAACACTTCTTGATCTCCCTCTTTCTGTGGAACTAATGCCAAGTCAGGAATGGTGGTATAACTTTGTCAGAATTGTGAATGGTCCTTAAAAAATCAGAAAAGCAAAATCCTGTGTTAAATCATGGGGTTTTTTTTGATATTAGTTTCTCAGTGTTTGTTCTCTTTGTCTACATGTTTAAGTTCAGACGTTTACTGGTTTGCACTGAAATCAAATCTTTCCTTGACTGCTGACTTTCCTGTCTGGTTACCTTTCCTACTTCGATATCACAGCCTCAGAAGACATGCCTACTGGGGGTGGGCACTGGACCTGGATGGCCTTTTCCTCCTTACTGTGCCCTGAAGCCCTGGAGCTGCAGTTGCTTCTTCTGGTTACGTGACGGAGACAAACGCATGTGTCGTACGTCGCATTGCTGATATTAGGATGTTGTTGCCAGGGCCCAGCAGAAAGACATCCAGCTCAAGGAGCAGTTTTTGAAAGCTACTGGGGACAAAATTAAAATGAGAGAATCACCTGGTGTCTTCAATATTGTGTGACTGCAGGAATGTGGAAGGAGGAAGAATCCTTAATTAAATGCTTTCAGAAGAAGTCTTAATGAAATCAGATGTCTAATCCTGGAGGTAGAGCTGCTTTCAACTCAGGAAGGCCTCACATAAAGAGAATGAACTCAGTTGAAAGTCAGCTCTGCTTTCACGTTAAACGAAAGTCTCTAGAGATGGCAAGGGTTTTGAATAGTAACAACTCTTCAAAGTTATCAATAGCTTTTTGAAAGTGCAGCTGTATTATTAAAACACAGTTTGGATTATATTGCCTCCATTAAGGCAAGGTCCATGGGTATAGTATATGCATGTAAATACATATCAACAGGTGAAGTAGGTGATTGTCTAAACTGCACACCATCTGCTTTGTGCAGACTGTATGTAGGAACACATGTGACCGTCAGTGTGCTTTTCTTTTTAGCTAATGTGCAACCCCCGCATTTTCTTTGCTTTCCTCCTCCCCAGGCAGCCCCCATTAATCTTATTTTTGTTCTTTGAATGTTGGCAACAGTAAGTTATAGGGGAAAAACATAATTTCTTTGCTCACTTTTCTTTTTGTCCTCCTTTCTCAGGCCTTAATCTGCAACTTGTGGATTTTTTCACCCTGCCTGGGTACTCCTTCATTTGACTGGAAGTGCACTTTGGTGTAGCCTGTCCAAGTACTTGGGCAAGCCCTTCAGAGGGCAAGAGGCATAGAAGGGGAAAGGAAGCTTAACAAACTGGGGAAAAAAGTGCTTGTAGGAATAGAAAAAAGGATGAACATACTGGAAGCAAGTGTAGGGCCATGCTTTGAGTTCTGTTTTGTTTAAACAGGCCAGACTTTAAGTTCATGATTGGATATTGAGAAAAAATTTCTTCGGAGAAAATGTTATCAAACATTGGAACAGACTGCCCAGGGAAGTGGTTGAATCACCAACCCTGGAGATATTTAAAAGTTGGGCAGACGTGGTGCTTAGGGACATGGTCTAGTGGTGGTTTTGGCAGTGTTAGGTTAATTGTTGGACTCTCTGATCTGAAAGGTCCCATCCAACCTAGGCAATTCTATGATTCATGTCTTCTGAACCAGTACTGTGCAGCACACTGGAAGTAATATGGTATTCGTATATCTCAGGAATATCTGTACCAGCCAATATTGCACTCATGTTTATGTATAAGAGTGACTATTGTCATATATGGCTGGAATTAATACATTCTGGCTTTTTTTCAGCTGAAGTCGTTCAGAACATGGTTTGGAAGGATCCCATTTCTCTAGAGGGTGTGGGTGGTGGCAGAGCACAGGAGATCACAGAGGAGCAGTGACACGCTGTGCAGCTTTCATGTCTATATTCTACCAAAACAAAAGCAAAAAGCTCATGAAGTCGGGAGCAGTGTAGGCTTGTGTGTATTCAGGTCCCTTGCCTCATGCCTTCAGCTCTTAGAGGCTTTTCCTTTGATCCACTATGTTTCTCCACTCCTGTCCCAATCCTGTAAGCGGTATCTGAAGAGGCAGGCTCTATCAGTGGAAATACGGTTATCAGAGAGTGTCTCAGAGTTCGTGTGAACAAAATTGCGTTAAGAGAATATATAACATCTAACTGATCTGGTATGGTTGATGGAGAGACAGAAAGTTTGGAAAAACAAGCTTGAAGTTTGCTCAGTTTCATGATGGAAGAGAGAGAGAGATGTGCTCCAGACCTGACCTTCAGCCAGGGACCTCCGAAGGCACGAAGGCATATGGGATCTCCTGTCTGAGCAAGAAGAGAGCAGAGGTTAGAAGCCAGAACCAGAAATGACCTCATATTTTTGTAAATGAAGTGGAGAGTAATAACGAAAAAAGCTGGGAGGAGCTGATGTTACAATACAGGCTTCTAAAAAGCAGTTGTTAATCAGAGCTAATCTCTTCAAAGAAGCAAAATGATGAAAAGACTCTTGGCTTGCGGATGGAAAATGTCTGTTACCACAGATGTAACTCTTTTAATTTAGCAATTCACACTTTCACCCCCAACAAAACCCATGAATCCAAATTTCCATCAAAGGAGTAGAAAGTTGCCACACAGCCTCACTGCTTCTGAGGCTTTGAAATAGGGAGTGAGTGTTCAGGGTGCTGTAATGCACAACCACATCAAAAAGCTGTGACGATATGAACAGATCCTTTCTGTCTAGGTTTCTAGGTAAGTACGTACGCCAGGGTTTATCTAGGATGGCATTGGGCAGCAGCCTGTTTTGACCTGTTCATTCGTCTCCTATGAAATTCCTCAGAAAATATCTTGGCTGCTGAGTAAAGGGGGAGTTTGTGTAATTTGAACCTTAAAGAGGAATGACGATATCACTCCCACATGAATTCATTGCTGTGGTAAGGAGGTGAGGTGTGTTTTAGCCAATCATTAACACTAACTTATGCAAAAAAAAATGATGGAATGAAGCAAACAATTTTGGTTTGGGTTTTTTTCAGAAGTCACAAGTTCATGTGGAGTAAAAGGTGCCTGTGTGTCTTGGTAAAAAGTTACTACTTCTGGAACTAAATATCAATACAATTTTACGTGCGCCAAGTACCTGTGTTTAGTGTTTCAGATCACCTAGAGATAACTATTGCTATCTCTACCTCTCAAAACTGAAGTTAATCTATAGGAATCTAAACAGGCTTGGTGGTGCAAGATGTTAACTGGGACACACCAGTCAATTTAGCAGAATCACGGGGGTGATTGCTTGTGTTGCAATGAGAAACAGGTTTTGTGAGTGGATTAAGCATATAATTTTAGCTCTGATTCTTGAGATATAATACTCGTGCATTCCTTCCTCTCAGATCCTCCTCTCAGATATCCTTACTAACATATGTTGGTGACAAATTGTAGGCTGGCACAAATAAATTAGAAAATTCCTGCAATCCTCATAGGCTCTAGGATAGTAAACCCAAAGCCAGTAGTTTCCAGTTAACCAACCTGAGTTATGGAAGAGTCAGAGTTGCCTACTAAGTGTCTGAGATTGAGACATGTTAGTGAGCAGAGCATAATGTGCCATGGTCCTTAGGTATTGGGTTGCCAAGAAGTTCTTTGAGATTTTATATCTGTGGTGTTTCTGTGTCCTCTCACTGCCAGACAACCCTTTTCCCATCAGTAATCCGGGACTTCTTTCTCACCAGTAGTTGCAAGGGTCAATGTTTCCCTTGTGTCTTTGACGTTATCAGCTGACATACAGGGCATGATTTGGGCTCTTTACTGTGACTAGTACTACTCTTCCAACTGGAAACTGGCATAGGAGAGATTTAATAAACCATCATAAGTGACCCCTTCCTTCAGTTTTGCTCATTCCCTGTGACAGACTCACACCAGAAGAATAAGCTATAACCAATTCAAACCAGATGAATAAGCCATAACATGATTTGGCATTTTGCTGGAAGAGCTGAGTATGTAGGTTTTTTTTATTGTAGTTTGGATTTCCCCCTGTTTAAAAATGTGATATAAACGCAGGGAGGTTAGGGGATATTTTGCAGATACTTATAAATGGGAACGTTGATCTTGAGAGTGTCCCTCTGGTACTCTCCCAAACAATCCTCAGAATCAAGAAAAGTCTCAAATAAACCTTGATGCAGCTCAACGAATCCCAGTTTGTTCATGGCTCTCCCCAAAGTGATGAGTTGTTTTGTCTGTCTTTGTCTTAAAATTTGAAGGTGCAGATGCTGTGCTTTTAGGATGTCGACAGAAAAATGTGAGGCTTCACAGTATTCAATTACAATGATGCGGACTGTGGAGTGTCAACAACGTATTTCTTGTATTTTGGTAAACAATATGTAGTAATGTTTGCCTTCAGATTTTGCTTAAGATCAGATGAGGTCCACTTCGAGCCATATATAATGGAACTGGATTATCCAGTTAAAATTGTAGAAGTCCTTTGAAGCTTCTGAGCCTCCTCACCAAGCAGGCTTTAATCCATCACAGACTTTAGCTACTGGGTTACCAGCAAGTCCCTTTCATCATACATGGGAGCTTATGCTGGTTCTGTGGTATATTGGCCTCACTTGAAGATGATTGCAAAATGGCAACAGAAGGTGTTGTTTAAGGAGATTATGCAAGCCCTGCCATTTGTGTTGGTCCATGCCTTTCATATTGCTCCAACATCCACAATGTCATAAAAATTATACAGAGTACAGCTTTGCTGTTTGCTTTCGGAAATGATTTATATATTGTTTGTGAATTTGTTTAATTCCTTTTTTAACCTGCCGCTACTATTGACATCCACACTCTCCTGTGGCAGCAAGTCCTTACCTTCTATGTATGTAATTGTTGGTGTGTTTTTACTTTTCTAAGCTGGTTTCCAGCCAGTTTCCTTGAGTGTCCTCTAGTTCCTGCAATGTAGGATTTGGTGAACAACAGTTTGGCTCTTGGCATGGCCACCACCTTTGATATTACATTGTTATATTGATATTGTGTTGTACGATACCCCTCAGCTTTGTTCTTTGCAAGCTGAAGAGTCTCAGCCTCTTGCAATCTGTTGTTGGACAACTTCACTGTCACCCTAATAATTTTAGTTATGCTTCTCTCTACTTTAATTTCATTATGTCCCTCTTGAGATGCAGGGATCCAAGCCACACACCACTTTTGAGAGGTAGGCAATTAAGTTCTTATGTGGTGGCAAAGTGTTCCTTTCTGTCTTGCTCTCATTACCTTTCCTGATGATGCCCAACATGCATTGGCATTTTCTTTTTGTTTGCTCTTGAGCCAGAAATTTCTAAGAGTGGTCAATGATCACTCCAAGATCTCTTTTCTGAGTTGTAACTGTCTCTTCCAAGCTTCACGTCATGTAGGCACAGGTAGGCTATTTTTCCCTAGGTGCATTTCCTTGCTTACGTTGACACTGAAACTCATCTGCCACCTTTCTGCCTGCTCGGCTCTGTTCAGCTCCTTCTGAAATTCTTTGCCATTGACACACAAAATAGCTCAGCATCATGCAAAACCATGACTATTTCAATGTTCAGTTTTACCTCTGAGAAAGATGTTGACTAGAAACAATGCCAGCACTGATTCCTTGGAGACCTCTCTGCTGACTCTTCTCTCTCTTCAAAACTGACCGCTGAGGCCTGATGTTTGCTTCCCCTCTCTTCACCTATTTTCAGTCCAGAGCCTTTTTTCTAATTACGAGTGAGCTCTGTTTCTTTAGTAACCTTTGATTACCATCGCATTCGGAAAGCTGAGCTGGTTGCATTCCCTGGATGCTCCCTGCTGAGTGGAGGAGGGAGAGACGTGCCACTTCCAGTGGGGTGCCTGGCTGCAGTCGTCAGTGCTGCTATCTGCAAGGAGCCCGGAGGCTCCCTCCCAGACAACGTGTCTGTGCAGCCCCTTCGAGCAGCAGAACGGCAACCCTGAGGGCTTTTTTTTTTCCTGCTGAGCTGAAATGCGGTCAAGGCAGCCAGCTGGCTTTCACAACAGCACCAGTAGAACAGCCCACTGTACAAAACACACAGCAGTAAACTTGCCTTGACTTGATGGACCAGAGTTTGTAAAGAGGAGGGACTCTGACGATCAAGCGTGTAGATAAAGGAATTGCAAACTGTCAGTACTGGATGTTGGGAAACTTGCTGTATATGTCCGTGCATCTACCCTATCTGCGTTTGAGAAACAAGTGGCCTGTAAAGGACCCCAGCCCTGACGGCCAGGCACCGCACACGGATTGTCATAGAGGTCAGGCATAAATAACTCTGGTCAGTAGATGGGGGAGCTAGGATCCAAAGCCAAGATGTATAAGAGGTCCCAGGCCACATCTGGCCTGCCAGCTATAAGATTAACCGGCTTCTAATGTGCCTTTAGGAAATTAAAATGATTTTTTTAAATAATTCACCTAAATGCACTTGCAATAAATCTGCAAATCTACCTGCTGCTTAAGCTTGGCCTTCAAGGCTGTAATAAGGGCTGCACCATTAATTTCAGAGTTAGCTGTAAACTAATGAGGTTAATTGTCCAGTCGGTCTCATGTGACTGCAGGGACCACCCTGACACAGTAGCTGGCTTTGTTACTTTCCCTGGTACCTATAAAATAGCAGAGCTGGAAAGTCTGGTGTAAGTATCTTTACATTGCACACAGTCTGCAGTATGATGCTGTGTATATTCTGTACTCAGAAAGCAGATTGTAATGGTGATTTGAGTGGTAAATCATACAAAAGCTAAATATACAAATATGTTAGAAAATGTACGGTGTTTAATGAAAAATATTTGGTTTATATTGTGATTTGGGAGATGTATGTGTTGTCCCTATGTATGCATTCTAATGCCAGGTGCCACAATGTGCTAATGTATGAGATTCCCTTTAAACTATGTGTTACTCAACAAATATCAGGTGATCAGGCAAGACACGTAATATGTAAAGAAGAATTAAGCTTTTGCTTGCAGTTGCTATAATGCTGCGAATCACAGACTTGGCTGTGACTAGAAGAACATACAGACACCAGACCGAGATTTTAATTGTCAAAACTTAAAATCAGTATCACTGCACATGAAAAGCTTGTTTCTTTGAAGGAGAGTTGCAACCCCTTATTGTAAAATCCCTTTATAAATGTAGCTTTAGAGGGCATGCTGGGAACCACAGGACAGTGAGCCTGACTCCCAGTAGGGATAAGATGACAGAGCTGATAGTAGGCAATAAGAGCATTGGGCAGGTAGATATAAACACAGGCGGTGAGAAGCAGTCAGCATGGCTTTTTTAAAGGGAAACCCTACCTGACTGGCCTCCTGGGTCCCATGGGATGTGACTAAATATGTGGATAAGGAAGGCCCATAAGAGAGGATGTATGTGGATTTCCAAACAGTATCAGGCAAGGGTCCGCACCAGAGGCTACTAAAGAAAATAAGTTGCTGTGGCACTGGAGGAAAGTGTTTTGGTTTTTTAATATATATATTTTTTTAATGGACAGAAAGCTGGTTAGAGGATGAGGTGCTCTCATATGCACTCCACTCAAATATCAGATGCTTTGAAAATGGAATAGAGTCTTGTCTGAGTCCACAATGAAAAATTCCTATTTTAGCTTGCCTGTGAAACAAAATGCTTAATGAACATCCTGTGGAACAGGCTTATAGGTGAGCAACCACTGTGCTCAGCACCATAGATAATGAATCTATCGCCTGTTCCTTCCAGGGCTTAAAAGGGCATCTATGGTCATCAGGAAATTGATGGCCCATGGGGGTGCAGAAGCCAAGTGTGTTAAAAAGAACGGGTTTAGGTTGTTGCCTTCTCACAACTGATGCTGATCAGGCCACCCAGCTCAGCCCATTTGTGAAACAGAGGGACAAAACACTTGCAACTGAGTTACCAGTTAAAAAAAAGATGTAAGGAGGAGAACTCCACAATTTCCCTTCTTTTATTCCTCCTCCATCTGTATCCTCAAAAAAACCCAACCCTGCTTGACCATTATTCAGACTCTCATTCCTGCTAATAGCATTAATAAACATATTTCTGAGGTAGGAAAAGGTGTGTGAAACTTCAGCCTGAGGAAAGACATCACGTGCAAGCGGAAATTACTTTTTGCATTGGGAATATTTGTTCAGCCTTAATGGCATTCACCGGTTCCATGAAACAAAGCAGGGGGAGAGAGCAAAGCTGAGCGAATCCAGTGCAAGGTTTGCCTATAGGTTTGGTTTTTTTCCTTTACTCAGAGTTGAATTTGATCCGTTTTATTTGCTCTAGAATAACAATGATCCTCTGCTCCCCCAGCAGTAAACATTGCAGCCTGTGAACATCAGGCTTCAGCAAGCAAACTTTCAAAAATCCCTTTGCAGGTAAATGTCAGACTGTTGTTCAATTAATTATTTTTAAAAGTGAATTCACATGCAGCAGTGACCTTTAGCTGTGCTGCACGCACACTGCTTTTCATGATCTCATTTGGTGTTTCATGTGGTGCCCTAATGTGGGGGACTGGTGTTGTGAATAGCAGCAGAAGAGATGCCTGCAATGCTGGGGCGGGGAGAAGGGCTTCCTTCGCCCTGCTGGTTTCGGGGGCAAGGAAGGGAGGTCTGTGAGAGCCCCAGAATTAGGAGGGAGCAATCTGTTCCCCAGGCTCAGATCTCACCACCTGAGACCTGCTGGAGCCACCTTGGCCTTGGTCAGAGTCACCTGGGCTCGGGGAGGGGGGTGAAATGGCTGATCCCACCTGGCATCTTGCCCCTCTTCCCACTGCTGGCATCCTCTGTCACCAGCAAATGAGACACAGCTGGGATCGTATGCTGAAAGGAGACAAAAAAACCTGACGTGGTTTGGAGTCCTGTAAATGAGACTGTGCTGTCTTGACCTCTCCATCTGGCATATTTTGTTGTCTCACCTGGTATCGCTTCAATGTTTAAATGAGAAAATAACAATTCCTCTTCACAGGTGGACTGAGGACAGTTTTGTTGACACGAGACATACACGTGCATCCCAAGGGACCAAGAAGCCAGCTGAGGAGCACTGCGGTTTTGTGAGGCTTCTCACAAAGGTGTGGGTTTGTGGGTCCTAAGGAAATGCACCCAGCAGCAACAAGAACATTCACCTGAAAAAAATCTGAGGGACTGAAATCAATGTAAAACAGCAGTGATGGGGTCTGAAGTAATTGCAGAGATGTTTAGAGCTCTTGCTTGCTCTGCAAGAAAAGAAATAATCATCCTCACCGTGCACCACAGCTGCTCTCCTGAACTCAGAAACTAAAGGAAAATTGTACCTCACTGGAAGAAGCCAAATAAAGATTTTATTGTTTTTTGTTTTTTGTTTTTTTTTTTAACTCATGAAGCTATTTCAACAGGTGTGTTGTAGTTTCACCCCAGCCGGCAACTAAGCACCACACAGCCCTTCGCTCACAACCCACAGCTGGGATGGGTGAGAGAACCAGAAGAGTAAAAGTGAGAAAATTCATGGGTTGGGATAAAGGCAGTTTAATAGGTAAAGCAAAAGTCATGCACAAAAGCAAAGCAAAACAAGGAATTCATTCACTACTTCCCAGCAGCAGGCGGGTGTTCACCCATCTCCAGGAAAGCAGGGCTCCACCATGTGTAACGGTTATTTGGGAAGATAAACGCCATCACTCCGAAAGTGTCCCCCTTCCTCCTCCTTCCCCCAGTTTTATTGCTGAGCATGACATCATGTGGTATGGAACATCCCTTTGGTCATTTGGGGTCAGCTGTCCCAGCTGCGTTGCCTCCCAACTTATTGTGCACCCCCAGCCTACTCCCTGGTGGGGTGGTGTGAGGAGCAGAAAAGGCCTTGACTCTGCATAAGCACTGCTCAGCAATAACTAAAAACATCCTTGTATTATACACGCTATTTTTAGCGCAAATCCAGAACATAGCCCCAGACTAGCTACTATGAAGAAAATTAACTCTACCCCAGCTAAAACCAGCACAAGGTGATAACATTAAAACTGTTTTGATATCCTCTCAGAGATGCGTGGAAGACCACCAACCAGCAAGAGAAAGCGAGGGAATCAAGGCAGGAAATTGGAGTGGGTGAGTCAGGAACGCCCTGTTACACCCACAGGGAAATAGTGAAGCTCCGTGCTACTGCCAGGCACTGGCTGGATACCCAGCAATTTTGTATTATTTAAGTCCATTTGAGTTTTGCCCAACTCAAACCCTCACTTGGTTGTTTGAACTTCCCAGACGCTACAAGTTTCATGTATTGGTTTTCTTTTGCCACCAGATGTCGATTTTTGTCTAGGTACCATACTTCAGAAAACAGTGTTTAATGTCATGAAAACCCTTACCTTCTGTTTTCTGGAGGATTATTATGTTTTCTAAGAAAAGCTCAAATGTGAGGTTTGATATCAAACGATTTCTGTCTCCCCCACTTTCCCTAATTCCCATGCTCTATACTGTTTATATTATAGACACAGATCATAGTACTTACTGTGCAAGCAAAAAACAGTTAGACAAAGCACATCCAGATGCATATATGATGCATATATATGCCTTTTGATCTTCATTTAGCCCTAGTGCTCAGCTGTTCCTTGCTTGTGGCACGTATATTCTGATACTGCTAATCCACTTAAAAAAACCCCACCTAAATAGTGTAAATACTCAAAACTGTAATTACCCTATTTCTTGCTGCTTGCACTGCAGAGAAAAAGCGAAATCAAACACTCATGCTTTAGCTGAAAAGTCAGCTTCTTCCTTCATTCCTGTCCTTGCTAGTACAAAAAGAAAAACTTACAGCAAAAGAACGGTTGGCACAAGGTCTTCCAGTTTTTGATCAGCTACACATTGTATGTATGCGTATGTTATCCCCGATACAGTAAATGTACTTGTGATTTTGAAGGCTCCTCAGTATAGGATCCTTCAATGTTCACTTGAAACTTATTCCCTTTAAAGATTGGGGTAACTTGATTCAGATTCAGGCTTGCTATTATGCTTAATGATACGCTAAAAAGGCAATGTTTTAATTTATATTAGACTTGTGCGCATATTTGTGTGTGATGGCTCAGGACTTGAGTCTGCCCTCCTCTGGAGTAGGAGGATACCTGTATACATTAGCAGCACGACCACAATTTGGGCTCCCAAATTAGGGTCTCTTGACTGTGTTAACTGCTGATTTTCTTGCAGATGACTGTAATGGAGGGTAGCAGAGGGGTGCACAAATGCTAAGGATCTTAAAGCAGATGTCTGAGAGAAAACTTCAAGCTTTCGTGCACAGTCATTTCTGACTTACTGTGCCCGATGACAGCATCCATTCTTCCACTGCTTTTGTGGTTGTGCAACATCATCAAGGGGTCAAAGTAAGTGTCTTACCAGCTATTAAGGATGATGGTGGAGAAGGTTTGTGACCAGCACTTCCTCTGAATATTATTTAATTGAAGAGCAGGGAAGATCCTTGCAGTAAGAGATACTTAATATGCAAAGCATCAGTGCCTGGGTCCATTTCCTGTCATTAGCTTTCCTGGAAGCACTTTCTGTGACTAATGTGGCCCTTTTATACAGAGTGGGGTCATGCAGTTTGTACCGCTGGGGTCGGAGCACCTGGTTTCTAAAGTGATGTTGCAGCAGCTGCTGCCAGCACGATGAAGGGGGTGACGAGGTGGCAAGGCTGAAGGCATGCGGGGCCCATCTCCCCAGCGATCTGGCAGGAGGGGAAAAAAACCCTAGTAAGCAGTAACAAGTCAAATGGGCTATGGAAAATGTTTGCTTTGTATCCACCTTTGTGGAAAAAGGGCCCATTCCCTAGAAGCTGATACCAACACGAAGCCAAAACATGTCTCAGCCTAAAAGGCAAGATCTGGCTCCCTCCTCATCCCTGCAGGTGCCTTTCTCTAGGTATCTGGCTTCTCAAGCATGCTAGCAAGAAGAAACTAGCTCCTATTGTCTGTCACATGTCTAACCTAGAGGTTAATACAACATTTTGGTTTTCTGTGTTCTGAATGTGCTATTCAAAGCCTATGTTGCCCTCAGGAGAGTATGCAGACCCTGAGTTAGCATCCCAGTGCACCTTTTCCTGGTGTTTTGGTGCTGCAGAACCCCAAACAAGTAGTGCGATGTAACCGTTAGTCTATGTTTTCTCCTGAATTGGACTGCTTCTCTGTCTCCCTTCAGAAACATTGTTAAGGTCATCCATTTAAATGCAAAGAGACAATTCTCCCTTCTTTGCTTGTTGAAGCTAACAGGAAAGCATGGCTCTACCGTTGATACGTAGGCTTGAAAGGCAAAGGTCTTGAGTCTGGGTTACTCCTCTTGGGTGCTACTGGTGCAGTGCTGGAGTGATGCTGGTTGTTCATCTAAGTCTTTCAGTCAGTGCCAGTAAAAGGACTTTTCTTCAGGTCAAAACACATTAAAATTAAAATTCAGCTTCATTAGCTGGTCACTGGGGTTGTGCTTACGCATAAAGATTAAATACTGATGTGGATATGGAAAAAAAGATACTCTGGACAGAATAAAGCTAATCATAGAACAAAAACTGAATGGCTACAGTGCCTGGCTTGCCCTGTCATGCTTTTCTTAAAACCATCCTCAGCAAAGAGGCCCTGAAAATGCCATCTCAGTCTGGAAGCAGGGAGTGATACTGGTCTAGGTTAACCACGCAGACTTGGAGAAGAAAGACAAGAAGCCAGACATGACATCATGATAAACTGAATGTAATAAGGGTTTCCAGTGGTATTAATATTAGATGATAATGTCCGAGCGCAGCTGGTAATTAGACAGGACAGCTGCCAAGACCAGTCATTAGTAATGTTGATCTATTCGCCTGAAAACTAGAAAAAAAGTATTGCAGATGTTTCTCTGTCGCTTTTGTTTTGGCTGTAATGGGCACAATAACTCCTCTCCTCCATTGCAGGTAAAAAGTTCACCCCGCTGCATAACAGACTGGGATTGTTTGAGTTGCCACAGGATGTTCTTATTTCTTACTTGTTGTGTTTGGCCTAGGGCTGTAAATCACAAATACCAGGCTGTGTAATTCTGACTTTTATTACATTAATGTCTTTTAAGAGCAGGAAATCTATAGGCTCTTGGCTCAGTGCAGCAGAAGCAAAGCATGGTGGGGACTCTGTGGTCAGGAACATTCTCAGAAATGTGCCTTATGCTGCAAAGGTGACCTCAGGATAATCCCTGCTCAGCTTTTGGGCTTGGGAAGGAAGGACACCTCAACCTCTCAGCCAAGGTGTGAGCTGGGACATGGGCTCTGGGTGGAGGAATTCATTCCCTGAGCATAGTGAGGGAGGGAAGGGTGAAAAAAATGGTGTTAACCTCAGTGCTGAGACTAGCTCGCAGATGTAGGATCCTGTTTGTGCAGGATCATGGCAATGCTCATCCTTGCCTAGCAGCAATGGCGTAGCCAAGATGGCAGCTGAGGGCTCCTACCTTTGCAACCTGGTGCCTTTCCTACTGGGCCCAGGTGGAAGCATATGCTCTACCCACAATCCCTTCAGGACCAAAATAAATGACCCACGTGTAAGGCAGGCTGTCTTAGCTCACTTAACCCCAGTGAGCTCTGCTTCTCAGCAAATATCCGCATCCACGAGCAGCTCACGTGGCCGCACAAAGAAGAGGGACAAAGCGTGAGCCATCACGCTGCTGCAGGCTGCACGGGTGGGCTGGGGAACAGGCTTGAATCTGGAGGTACGAAATAACAACGAGGTAGCTGAAAATTGTCTCCTTCCTGCATGCTCTGCACTAGGACTCCAGTTTCTGCTCTTGTTAATGTGTGTGTTACTGCTTTTTGGATGCCAGCAGGGACCAGGGTCTTCAGCTGGTCTTCAGAGATCTGCAGAGGTGAAGCCATGAGGAACAACACCATGGGAGGCTGTTGTCAGGTGTCTCTTTTTAATGAGATAAGGTGGAGGGACTACATGTTAGAGGTAATATCCACGTCTGCTTCCTTGGTCTCTTTGTAGGTGTTAAGCTGTCTTAAATAAACCTCAGGTACTTCAGAAATCTCTCCAGCCCCACTGAGCGTTGATGGTGTCACAGCAAGCAAAATTGGTCTTCACGTGCAGTGGAAAAATCCTTCAGGCTTGTGGTTTGCTACCACAAAAATGTGTGTTCGGTGGGTATAATTTCTAGTGAACTCATTAACGATCACAATCTTCTCTGTAAGTGTGTCATTTTCCACTCTGCTTTTGCATAGCTCACGTCTTCGGGATATTTTAATTTGGAGGGAAGGAGGGGAGAAAAACCGGATTGATAAGCACTTGGTCTGCAAAGCCAGGACTGCAGCACCCATTTAGGATGGTCTCTAGGTTAACAAACTCTGTATTTTTCTGCCTGGGGAAAACAGCAGACTTCCCTGTGTGAATAGTCTAACCTGGGAGGGGACTGCCAGTGGTGTTCAATGGGCTGTGTTATATCTATGAAGTTGCCAGTGAGTACAAATATTTGCAGGAGAGATGTTCAATGAGCATCCGTCTTTTCAAAGCCATAGAAAATGGATTGCTCCTTTTTTTTTTATTGCTTCTGAATGTCCTAACCTAAATTCACCGCTCTCCTTCAACTGTGAAAGTGTGCTGGAGAGCCTTGAACGTAATAGAGTCGTGTTATTGCTCTTGATCCTTCTTGTTTGTAAGTACCCTCCCTGAGGAGGAGTGCCTCAAGTAAGTACTGCTGAACTGCTGGGGCAATTCTATCACGAGGATGCGTTTGAGCCTTTCTTTTAGCTACGGTATGCTGGGAGAATTAGGCTACGCCAGATCACCGTAGAAATGTTGCAAAATGGCAGTTGAGATAAGAGAGACCCGCTTTGGTAAAAGCGTAAGTGGAGAGGGAGGGACGCGAGGGAGAGGGAGATTTGAACTGCATCACCAGGTTCAGCCTCTAAAGAGGAGAGGCAGTGTGGAAGCTGATGCAGTGAAATGAGCCGCAACAAAGCCACGCCAGGAATTATTCAGCTGTTCACAAGAATTTTAGAAGAACTGTAATTGGGAAATGATGTGAATATCAAACGAAATGTCACTTGACTGGAAGCCTTGCAAAGAGAGGGAAATAAAAGGAAATGATGAAAAAAGTGCATTGCATGTCATCCTTCTAGACACACTCTGAAAGAGTTCCACGCTCCCTGCTTAGACCCTTTGGCACGCTATTGTGTAGCATTGTGTGTTTCTGTGTGGGGTGGCTCCCCTTGAAAGAAATTAAAATGATGGGAAATCTGGCTTGTTATATTAAATAACATCACATGCTTTTCAGTTGGGGAGGAAAAAAAAAAAAGAAGAAATGCTCTGCTGAGTTCCAAGAAAATAACTGCTGAGGAAATGAGTGCAGTGGCTCGGGTCCCGTCCCTGGAAAGTAACAGCCATGCCAGCATGGGGAAACGCGCTCTGTGTATCCTGGCAGGCCTCGTAGGTAGGTTTGAATTTCTTCTGCATGCTGTTTGCTGGTGACCTGCAGACTTGATTGTCCACATGACTAATCTCTCCAGCTCTCCACAATCATTTTGCAGTTCAAATGTTGGGGTTTTTTCTAAAATTTGAAATGTATTTAAAAGTATCAGGACTGTTGACGACCATTTATGCTTTTGTTTACTAATATCCACTCCTTTTCCTCCAAATTCCCTGTCTGCCGTTCTTTGGAAATAAGTCGTCCTGAAAGCACCTCATCACTGCCTTTTCCGTCACCGTTACCCTTCACAGCCAGAGAGCAACACCAGATCAGGTCCTCTGGGCCCCTTGATGTTCTCCTCAGTGCTTGCAGGAGTATCGCCCTTTGGACAACCCGTAGGTTCCCCATCTCTTTAATTTAGCGTAAGCCTTCATCTAGAAACACCAAAAAAAACACCTGCTGCATATAGGAACAGGGGTCATGAAGGTGTTGGGTTGGAAGGGTAGGCGAGGAGGACCAGGACCAGATTTGCTTTGAGGTTTACCCGAGTGAAAAATCCTCCTTTCTCGTGAAGAGAGATGACGACACCTTTCTGTCAGGAAAAGGACTCTGATTTCAGTTAGGCAGAGTTTCTCCGTAGCCTCACTGTGCTCCATCTCATCTCAGTCCTGCTACAACCAGGATCTTAAAAAGACAGGATAATGGGGTTTTGCTTGGTTTAGTTGCTGGGGCTGCATTAGCGAAAAGGTGTCTCAAGACACTGCAGTAAAATAGGGAGTTGTCAGAAATAGATATATTTTTAATATATACAGTATAACATATATACTATATATATAAAATACCTGTATGTTAGTAATTTATATCATATTTTAGTGACAATCTAAACATTTTTACACACCTGGCATGATGTTTATAAGATTTTATAGGCAACTCTTCAGGCAAACATTTTTAAAGTCCTGATGAAACAGATATGCCAGTTTTTAGCCATAAGCTGTAGTGATTTTGATAAAGATTTCCCAGCTTGCTTCTTAAAATAATGCTTTATATACAGTAAACGTAAGAAAAATCCTGCACCACATCTAAAGAAGAAAATGCTAAGTTCTCTTACATTCTTCCCTCACCTCCATGTCTTCACTACGGAACTGGGAGACACTTGCCAGCTTTAAAAGAAGAAAAAAAAATTCCACTCTTGTGCTACAAATTCCAGAGACTGAGGTCAATCATAGAATCATAGAATGTGTTGGGTTGGAAGGAACCTTTAAAGGCCATCTAGTCCAACCTCCTTGCAGCAAGCAGGGACATCTTCAACTAGATCAGGTTTCTCAGAGCGTCATCAAGCCTGGCCTTGAATGTCTCCAGGGGTGGGGCCTCCACCACCTCTCTGGGCAACTTGTTCCAGTGTCACAGATCCTACAGTAAGGTTTTAAGATTTCTGGCTGGTATCTCCTAATTCTGTGTGTTTGACCTTTTCTAAAATTTTTTGTTTGTTGGTTGGGTTTTGGGGTTTTTTTTGTTTGTTTTTTTTTGTTGTTGTTGTTTGTTTGGTGCTGTTTCTAGTCAGTGAAACATCATCTCTAAAGGCATGCCCCCATCAGGCTGTGTCGGGGCAGTTACCATAAAATGGACACGCAAGCATAGGACCATGGGTGGGTGAGGTTCTGCTCTCAGCTGCTGGTGTTACCTTACGGAGCAGCCCCTGTATTGCTGTAGCCTTGAAGCAGGTGTGGTAGATGCTTCACATGTACCACTGAGACAAATCTGTCGTTCATCTCAGAATCACAGAATCATAGGGTTGGAAGGGACCACTGGAGATCATCTAGTCCAACCCCACTGCCAGAGCAGGGACACCTTGGAGCAGGTTGCACAGGAATGTGTCCAGGTGGGTTTTGAATGTCTCCAGAGATGGAGACTCCACCATCTCCCTGGGCAGCCTGTTCCAGTGCTCTGCCACCTTCAAAGTAAAGAAGTTCCTCCTCATGTTTANGGGGGAGGATGACCTCCCTCGACCTGCTTGCCGCGCTCTTCTTGAGGCACCCCAGGATGCCATTGGCCTTCTTGGCCAGGAGGGCACATTGCTGGCTCATGGTCATCCTGTTGTCCACCAGGACTCCCAGGTCTCTTTCCACTGAGCTGCTCTCCAGCAGGTCAGTCCCCAGCCTGTACTGGTGCATGGGGTTATTCCTCCCCAGGCATGGCACCCTACACTTGGCCTTATTGAATTTCATAAGGTTTCTCTCCGCCCAACTCTCCAGCCTGTCTAGGTCTCTCTGTATGGTGGCACAGCCGTCCGGTGTGTCAGCCACCCCCACCAGCTTTGTGTCATCGGCTGAGGGTGCACTGTGTCCCCTCATCCAGGTCATTGATGAATATATTGAAGAGGACTGGACCCAGTACTGACTCCTGGGGAAATCCAGCCCAAACCACGACAGTAGAGTACTTTGCTTTGTTGACCCCAGGCTGTAATTCAGCTGCCATGTCAGAGGGGGGCCGGGCAGGGGTCCCTGCACCCCTCGAGCACAGAGGGAGGCTGGAGAGGTTATGGGAGGTGATTTGGACCATCATCACTGTGGGCACTTTGGTCCCAAAGAGAGAAACCCAGTCAAAGGGTGCTGAGGAATAAATTCAGGTGTAAAAGGCCCAGAGGCATAATTTAATCAGGGAAGCTGGTACTGAAAAAAATAAAAAAAGCAATGGTGCAGGTCAGCATTAACGGCCAGCTTCATACATCTTCTTAGCAGAAGGTTTTGGCATCTGCATGTTTCTCCCAGCCCTCTCTCCTCATTCAGAAGGAAACATGAAGCAACGCAGGTGATTTGTGGCCTGTTCTTATTCCTGCTACAAGAGAATGAATGTCGCTTTTGAGTCTAGGCAGGAGCAGGTCTCATACCTCCTCCATATCTGAGCAGGTCTCGTATCTCCTCCATCCGCACAACTCTCTGTTGTTTTTCTCCCCCGGCTAAAGGAGCTCACAGAGGCAGACCCTGAGTGTATTTGTGCTTTTATCTTCGGTCTCAATCATTAATGGTTCTAATAGTTAACATTCATTTGGATGAGACCTCATTAATCAAAGGCTGCCTGCTCTAGTAAAGGTCTAATGGTATTTTAAAGCTGTTCTTCCTAGAGCAGAACTTTGTTTGCAAACGGTTAACCAAAGTTTTCCCTGGGCTCTCTAGTGTGTCGCTAATCCCTGCTACTTTCCCTTGCAGGGATGGTTGCTTTTTGGCTGCTCTGAGATGCAAGGGTCAAAATCAAACTAAAATACCTGCTCCGTCTTTAAGTCAAATAACGGTGCTGCTGCTATTCTGAATTCAGTAGCATTCCCTGAAATAATTTCCTGGGAAAGGGTTTGGCAGACTTTACTTTCCAACTCATACAAATATGAGCTGTTCTTTCTACTTCCGAATGACTGAACGGAGGAGTTTGCACGCTGTGGTGTGCTTTTGATTTCCCTTTTACTTTATGCCTGCATATTTTTCCCCGAAAAACATTATAGAACATTATGAATTCACTTGAAAAGCACTGTGGGGTATTTTTTTCCCTGTTAAGCTATACAAAGTTAGACCATCAAATATTACCCTTCAGTGGGACTCCTCCTTAGCTGGCTGTGTGGCAGTACAATTGAGGGCTTGGCAAACAATAGCAAGTAACCCTTCACGTCACCGTAATGTTCGGTAAAGCTTGCATTAGGATAAAGTAGTTTTCAGCCAGGTTTAACTGCAATGCAGAGTGAAAAAAAAAATAAATTGATGCATGACCAAAGTGTTCCTGATGGCTTTCTTGTAGCACCGTGTCCGCTGGGGGCAGAAACTGGTCAGTGTTAAGTGCTACTGTAATGGCTCCTTCTAGCAATATATTATATGTTATTACAAACCGAAGAGCAGAGTTCATACTCGTGCATTGAAGCTTCGCGCAGCCCTTGTAATTAATTCAGCTACTTCATGTTCTTGTTGTAACACCCAGCATGGCGGTTGCTCTTCTCATCCTGCGGCAGATGATGACACCCAAAACCAGCACAGCCAGCAGGTGTCAGGACCAGGACAAGCAGTTTTGGGGTGCTAGGAGGGGAGAAAAGGGTGTTGCTGCCCCTTCTGCAGCCCTGTGGGAGGGCTTTCATACCTGTATTTAGCACAGACCTGGGGGTTATGAGACTCCATGGCCTGGCAAGGATGTTTCAAGGATTTCTCCCAGGTTTCCCGGCCAGGGCTCCATGCACATGTACACGCAATGTCTGGCCAACTTGGCATGAGTGAGTTGCACAGATTCATCCCTCACCTCCATGGACAAGTGCCCAGGCACAGCACACGCCTGCCTGGGGTGTCGAGGTTCCCTGCAGCCCTGCGGGAGCTGGGCAAGGATCCTGGGAGCCTGATGGCATGCAGGGATACAGCAGTCCCCTTAGCATCACACTTCGTTTTCTCCAGAGATGCCCCTCTAGCCCCATTCTCGGGGAAAGGTGCCTACTGCCCAGCCCGGGGCAATGGGATTCACCTGCAGAGGAGGGCAGGAAGCCCATTTTGGGGAGAGCCAGGGTGGTGGTCTGGGCTTGGGGGAGTGATGGGAAGCGGCAAGGTGCTGATGGTGGGTGCAGCAGGCTGTTGTTTGGCATCTGGACAGCTTCACTCAGCGAGCGTCTTGGAGAAGGAAACCTGCAAACAGGGTGAAGGGGAGATCTTTTTGCAGTTCATGCGCCATCTTTTGCAGTGGGGCCCTGGGAAGGAAAGAAATGGGCCTCTGGCTGCATTATGGTGTCTCTTTCTGCCCTCTGCTCTTTCTGGAAATCCCCAAACCTGCCTCTTTCCAGTACAGCTGCGGTCAGACGCCGCCCTGCGTTACACCAGGCACCTTGCTCTAGGAGACAAAGACGTGCCTATGAACACCCATAGAAAGACATTGAAAATAGCTGGAAGTGTCCCAGGACAAACAGATGAAGTGAACTTGCAGACACAGGGGAAATATTAAAAGGGAATTGACTCTATTTATCCAAGGTATGAAAAGAGCCATTATTCCCAAACAAAGAGGTAACCTGAGGAAGCTGCGGCTGACAAGGAGGAGCAAATCGAATGGACTCTCCCTTCATTTGTCGCAGCAAAACGTGCCAGGGGCTCTGCAAGCAAATAAAAGGTATGGCCCTGATGGGAACAGCTAACACTTTAAGGCTAGAGCAAACAGTGCGTGTTTGCAGGTAGCCTGCAAGTTAGGGAAAGGGCAGAGGAGATTAAAGAGGAGATAATCGGCACTCCCCAGGGGCTAGGCACACAAACGAGCCAGATCAGATAGTTCAGCTATGGCAATAAATCTGTCTGCTGGCTATCTGGGTAACATCTGCATTTTCTGGATGGGTACTGCCTTTGCTGCTGGAGCACGCTGACCCTTGAGCACCCCTGCTTACAGGGTGCTCGGGAGGTGAGGCAGCTCTGGGTGCTTCTCTGAGCTTCTTGGTGAGAAAACGCTGTAGACCCTGCCCCCGCGGGAGCCTGGAGCGGTGCAGAAAACTTTAAGGTCTCAGCCCTGAGTCTCTCAGCTGGCAATGCTTCCCATCACCTTATTTTTGGAAGAAGGTTTGCACTAAACCCAAGTTCGTGTTAACCCCATTTCACCTTGTTTATCAAGGAATCCAAAGCAATGGTGCTAAAGCTGCAAAATATAGTTCATTCACAAAGACACCAGTAACTCTTCAGCCAGGATCTTTGCCTGGTTTGTACCCCTGTTTCCACCTATTAGCTTTTTTCCCCCTGTGTTTTTTTTATGGTTTTTGATTGCAATGTTTGGTTCTGTAGCTGAGACCAGTCTTCTCTTGATTTTAGCTAGGATCTCAAGTGATCCATGAAGATGGGTCATCCAGGCGGATCACAAGAGGACAATGATGTCCGTGTTCAGCTGACCTGATATAATGATACAAAGGCTAACCTGTAATGCACGTTCAATATCCTGCAGCAGAAAGATTTTTCTGCTGGTGCAGTTAAATCAATAAACTTGGTAAGTTAGACTGGTACAGATATTTTTAATCACAGTTGCTGCAGGTCCGGTGTCTAATCAGAACTACAAACTATTCAGAGGAGTTTTCTTTGCAAATAGGGTTATGTGTAATCAATAGCTTGGTATCTGTGTGTGTGCACAAATACTCATTTAGTAATGCTGGCCCATGAACGCATTCATTAACCTGACCGCCTGGTGTCACCCCAGCCTCCCTCCCCTCTTCACAAACAGGAAAAAGGAATGCATTCATTGATTAGATGGCTTTAATTTATTTGCCTGGCTCTAATCTCTGCGCAAGATAAGACTGCTGAGAACTGTCAAATTGCATGCTTTGGAGAATTGAGAAGGCCATTTCCTCTCTATTTCCTACATTATATGATAATGCAAGATGCGTAGTAGCATTCTCCTTCTCCCCACAAAGCATCAGTTAATGGATATAGCTTTTAGTGTCACTGTTTTGTGCTAGTATGTCCCATCATTTATGCACAGAGAAATTAAATAAATATTTAATACTGGCGGAACACAATTGAACTTTGAGTAAACAAACAGAATGAATTACCTACCAGCCCACCTCTTTGGGAAAGCCTGGCCCTGATCGAATGAACACATACCTGCCCTGTTTGACGTACGTCGTTTTGATGTTGAAGGTTTATTTAATTACCGTATTTTTAATTCTGTCTCCTGTGAGTTATTGCTTCATTCCCCCCACCCCCATCCCTTAGTCAATATTGCCTCTCTATGACAGATTGCTTGATGTGCATGTTGTTTACTTGTGAGAGTAGGAAAACCTTTACAGCAAAATTGTCCTTCGGTTGGTGTTGGAGGTGGTCTCTGATATCAAATACTACAGGAACTGTTGGTTAAGCAGCTGCTGGCTTTCACTTGAAGCAGCTTTTATTTGCTTTTATTTCAGTGGAGGGGAAGGGAGACAGAGCACTGCTGGTGCTGCAGGCGTGGAGCTGTAGGCGAGTGCTGATCCAGTAATTTGCTGGGCTTCTGTGCTAGAGCGTGGTGTGGTGGCCTCTCCCAGGGATGATGGCACAGCCAGGCCAACCCACAGCTGAAGCTATAGAGGATAAACAGGGAAGGAGTCAAGGTATGAGGGGGGGGAAGGAGACGAAGATGTGGGAATGTGCTCAGGGAGGGAGGAACAAGCAGCAGTGAAGGCAGCAGGTAGGGCAGGAGGGGTAATCCTCCACGACCTCGATACTCCCAACAGCATGAATTACCCTGGGGTACCAACCTTGGCACCCACATGGCTCCAGGCACCTGGAGATGAATGTGTGGAGGCAGCGTTGTGCTGTGTCCTTTCTTGAGGTGCAATTTGACATGTGCTTCATCGTGCCAGCTGGAGATCTTCCCCCTTCCACCCTGCCCACACCGTGTAATGACTGTAAACCAGCTGTGAGGGCACCGATGTTGTGCTTTGGCTTATTCCTGCTAAAACCTTTTCCTGACTTGGCCATGGATGGGCATTGTCCCTTACTTTTCTTCAGGCTGGGGTCTTCCTGAAGCAGGGATGAAGGTGGGCCCCAAGGGGTCCTAGTTTGGGTCTCTGTGGGGCTTGGGGCATGGTGGGGTCGCAACACTGTTCCCCAACTTGCTTTTCTGTCTGCTTTTGGTAGATGCTTCCCATCGTTAGCCTTGGGTTTTGCCTATGAAGATCCGAACCACAGGTGACGGGCCAGAGAAATGATTTTCATTTTCCTCTGAGGTCGTTTATTCCCAATTCAAGTTAGTCATGAATGAAATTTGTAACCCAGCTGATGTGTTTCCTCTGTGGAAATGACGGTGGGGCTGGCTGTTTCCAAAGTGGTGGAACAGCGCTGCACAGCGTGCTGGTGGGAGCTGGGAGCCTTTCATCAGGGGCATCTGTCTGGAGAGTTAGTGGGAAGTCCTGCTTAACCTTGCACCCCAGGAAAGAGACTTTCTGAACTGAACTGGTGGGGAAAGAGGGTGAAATACCCACAGGACATTTTGCCTTATCCCACTGGCTCATGAACTGCACAGGGCTTGGGCAAGTTCTGGGGTTTGGCTCCTGATTGACTTCAGGGCTTGGATAAGAGCACTCAGAGAGATGACAAGCTACTATGATTTGGGGGGTTTATTTTTCAAACGTCTGCATCCTGTGTATTTTTCATCAACCCTAAAGTTATTGTGGGTTTTGTGTGTTTTTTTGTTTTTTTTTTTAAGGGGAGTGGAGGGGGCAACAAAGCAGAAATAATGTCTCCCTGACAGCACTTGCTGTGTTCAGCCTGGGTGCATGATTTTGAATGTAGTGATGCCTATGGTATGTGACGTGCTCTCGTACCCTCAGAATGGCTACGTGCACTGGGGAAGCACAGCTTCCTCCCGAACACTGGCAGAAAGGAAGGAGGAAAGAGAGGGGGAGTGCTGCAAACACCATTTACATATCTGGGGGATGAGCTCATCCTCTTCAGTGCAAACAGGAATTTAGAAGGTTCATTAAAAAAAATAATTCGTTTAGTTATTTCTGAAAGATAAAGCACTGCTCTCTCCTGGTAATGGGCTTGGAGGAAGAGGAGGAGAAGGCCGCATTGCTAATATTCTGTAAGAGTGTAAACATCTCCCTGCTTTGTAAAAGCTGTTTCTTCTTGTAAAGCAAAACCTGCAAAAATCCCCTGTTGCTGAGTTTGTAGCCTCCTGGCCCAGGTGTGTGACTTCTGGTCAGCAATTTCCACTGCCAGTTAAATGATAGATACCACCTGTATTTAGGAGCCAGCACCACCTACCATCACCTAGACACTTACCTAAGGAAGGAAAATGTTTAGTCTATGAAGCAGCCTCTCTATTTCCCTCTAATTACAGCAACTCTACATTGGACAGATGGCCAACTCTCTGCATCATGTCAGGGAAGTTCTGCTTATTTGTCTGTGTGCTGAGCTTTATTATAGCACCTCCAGACGCATTTATTTTAAGTTAACTTAGGCTACTCTGGAGCTGCATCAGAGTAAGGCACATCTTCACAGCAGCAGCACCTTCTGCTCACTTGCCTTGTCTGGAAAAACCTTACTTCTGCTTCTGAAGCAGACTTTGCTTGATGTTTTACTCCCATCTAGTGCTTTTTATTAAAACTGCTGGTGCTCTGCTTCTGATACAGGACTAGGCTGGGCTGAACATCACCTTGTCTCTAACCCAAGGGTTCACCAAATTTCTTTCCATCTGGATATGAAAACCCTCAGCTCTTTGTCCGTCCCTCCTCCCAGGGAGGCTGCAAGTGCAGGAAGGGGGGAAATCCCTGTAGACTTTTGCTCCTGTCTCTCATGGACAAGACACTTCTTTCACGATTATTTTCTTGTCAGAGGAAACTTGAGAGTTATGCTTGTTTGATGTGGACTTCTTAAATACATTCCTGCTGCTATTGATGGGAATGGGAAGGATGCTATATGAAATACAGTTTTTTTTATTGATGTTCAGTGATGCCTGCTCAGTGTATTTAAACCCTAATAAAAACTAGTGACGAAAAATCATTTGTGAGGGAACCAGGTGAAACTGGCCCTGTTCCTGTCCTCATATAATTTGCAAAATCCCTGCCGAGTTCTTCCAAGTGCAATTAAAACTTCTGAGCCTTCAGGACCGTGCAGTCCAAAATGGAGGCTGAGGGTCTCAGCTGTTTTGAGAGCACATGGTTATTACATTTGGAAACTCCAGATGAAATACAGAGTTTCCCCCAGCTGTCCCAGAGAGGGTCTGAGATGGTTCAGTCCTAGGATGGCTGGTGTAATGCGAGGAAGTGTTCAGAGGCTGAAGTGGACCTTGAGTGGGTGGAACCACTTGACCTGGACGGGCAGTGGGAGAGACCCCGGCTAAGCAGGGTTGGCCATGAGCTCCACCATTGCCCATGGCTGATGGGCCCTGGGGAAGCCAGTCTGTTTGCATGTGCCTCTAGTGTAACACTTATGTAAAAATACACTCCCCCAGGCAGGACGTGTTGGCCAAAGCTGGGTCTTCCTCCTTGGGACTGTGTACTGGGCCCAGGTTTTCCTCTGTGGTAACACCCTGATGCCTCCTTGGGGAGGTGGGGAAGAGAGGTGAGCATCCCTGGGCAGCAAGACACTAGCACAGTCCCTGCTGTGCATCACCTCTCCTTTTCTCCCCTCCTGCCCTACATGGGTGGGGAAGGGAGAGGGTCAGCGTGGGGGCTGGGCTTGGCTGCCCCGCTCACCCTTTGGATGCTGGTCTCCTGCCCCCTCCGACCATGCCAGAGGACTTTACCACTAATTGCACAAGGTAAAAAGCACCAGCCTGGTGACCTGTGGCAATGCTTCACCACTTTCCTCAGTTTGCAGAGCCCACACATTCTGCACAGGAGGTGCAGGTTTCTGTTTAAACCTACTGCCTCTCCTTAGGTACCTTTCGCATAAATCCCCCTGGAGGCTTACACACCTGCAGCAGCCAGGCTGGCGATGGGTGCCCACAGCATGCTTCCTTGCTGATGATCTCTCCATATAAGATGATCAGAGGGCCACGAAGATGATCAAGAGGGCTGGAGCACCCGTGCTATGAGGACAGGCTGAGAGAGTTGGGGTTGTTCAGCCTGGAGAAGAGAAAGCTCCGAGGAGACCTTACAGCAGCCTTCCAGTGCCTAAAGGGGGCCTACAGGAAGGATGGGGAGGGATTTTTTATCAGGGAGTGTAATGATAGGACACGGGGTGGCGGTTTCAAACTGAAAGGGGGGAGATTTAGATTGGATATTAGGAAGAAATGCTTCACTCTGAGGATGGTGAGACACTGGCACAGGTTGCCCAGAGAAGTTGTGGATGCCCCATCCCTGGAGGTGTTCAAGGCCAGGCTGGATGGGGCTTTGAGCAACCTGGTCTAGTGAGAGGTGTCCCTGCCCATGGCAGGGAGGTTGTAATTAGATGATCTTTAAGGTCTCTTCTAACCCGAACCATTCTATGATTCTATGATATAAGGTGGCGATGCACAGGCACCATTGCTCTGGGCAGGGCAAATGGTATCTCCGAGGAAGACTGTGGTCTAGTGGAACCAGCTCCCATGGATTTACAGTGAAACTCAGCCTTCTAAATTTGTCAATGACTTAGGAACCATAGACACTTCTGGAAGTTTGATCCCATGACTTTCCTTTTCCTTTCCTGTTACATTGCTGGCAGGCTGCGTATTTATTTCTGCCATTGACTTTATGCCTCTTTATTCTTTCTAATCGAAATTCTGACTCAGCCTTCTCTTTAAACTAATTTATACGATGGATGTTTTAGGAGCATGATGAGGAAGTGTGGGAAATCTTATGCTTGTGATTGAATATTCACAGGCATAATGCAGACTTCAAGCCGGCTTTGAGTGTTTGGCAGCCCATGCCTGACTGAGGAAACAAGAGCTTGGGTAAGATGACTGACTCTCACCAAAATTCAATGAAAGTCATTAGTATGCTTTTACCTCGTGAATTTTCTATGGGTGGCATATGATCCAGAATGGTGTAAATATGAAATTCTAGTGTATGGGGTTTGGAGGTGTGCAAAGCAGGCAAGTGGTCTGTTTGGTCCTTATTGTAACTGTAGTTTGCTCTCTTGATACAACTCTTAGGACACTGAGTAAAAGGACATAAGAGGAGAGGATTATGTGGTGAGAAAACTTGCAATTAAGGCAGACTCCTCAGATGGAGGTGCTGTGTTTCAAAGGAAAGGAGCCTTCTGTGGTTAGTGCTGATCTGGTGGAGATCCTGCACAAATCCCATCTCGGCTGTGCTGCTGAAGTACTGACATCTCTCTGACCTGGATCCTTCTCTACTCTGTCCTCTCCCACCATTTCTTTTCATCTCCAGCAGGACTTCATGGAGTAGACTGAACAGGGGACAGTGTGGTGTCTCCACATTTCTCTGACATCTCCCCTTGTGGGCACTGAGAAGTCTACTGCTCTTCCCATTGCTGAGGTTTCAGTTCTGCTGAATGTTCATCATTTTACATCCATCACTGAACCTCGCTGAGACATTTTGCTTTTCCTCCCAAGTTTCTGCAGTCTGTCTGTCTCTCCCTGTCCCCTATGCTGCTCACACCACAACTTGTTCCAGCTTGGATTGATCCAACCTCTGTGTTTCTTGCTTAGCTGGCATTTATTGCCGAAAACACTGCTTTTTGCTCTTTGGCATCGTCAAAGACCACTGCTGCTACCAAAAATTCAAGCTCACTTCTGCCTCTCTGTGTTGCCACTTTACCGTCCCTAGCTTTGCTCCTCATCTTTCTTCTGCTGCTGCTTCATGAGTAAAGTGCCTTTCCCTAAATGCTCTGTGTTTTCCTTCTTCACATCATTCCCGAATTCCCATTTCTTTTGTCTTCCAGCGGGGTGCACCCTGCTCTGGTTTTTCTCCTCTTTTCTCCCAGTGAGTATCTAGACAAAGCTGTGTTGCTCTCTCCACAGTATGATGTGCCTTGTTTTCTTTTGCTTTTACACTTTTTTTCCCCTCTCTTCATGGTCAGTTTAAGCACATCCATGAAACCTCCACTGTATTCCATCTAGGAGCAGAGACCATATTGCTTAAAAGCTATAAAGTTCTGTGTTTCCTTAGTAGTAGCAAAGATAATTTTTGCAAGAAGGTGATGAGATGGCAGTCAGAGTTCTTCCAACAGCAGAAAATGCACAAAAGCTGGCAAAATGTTAAGCAATGTTTATAGGCAGATAAATATCAAATGCAATGCACTGATTAATATTCTAGTGGGATGGACTTTGATAAACTGGCATGCCATTCTGCAGGCTTTATTTTTAACAGATGGGAAAGAAAAACAACATTTGGTCTAGAGCCTCTGTCTGTCTGAATGAGGTTTTGCTCATTTTGGGGGCTGCAGCTATTCTGAACATGGCAACCTGATTTAATTAGCTGACTAGGATCCTGCTTTGTCAGTGTTTTTTTTGTTGTTTTGTTTTGTCTTGTCTTGTTTTTGGGGCTATTTTTTGTTGATTTTTTTTTTTTTTGGTGCCTAAATGCACTCTAGCAAAACTGACAGTCCTCAGAGCTCCCAGACTGCTCCGGCCAAGTTTCCATCTGAAATGGGCAAACAGAATAGCTGATGAAATAATAGACATGTTCATGCTGGAAACCTTTCTCTTTCCTTTTTCAGGGCAAATTGAATATCTATTGATTCATCGTTTCTACCAGATGGGGAGCACAGCAGTAGTTGCTCTGTGTTTTCGGAAGCAGTAGCTTTCACAGAGTTTGCTTTGGTTGACAAGTTATTTTCCCTCTGATTTGAATCTGTCTCTAATGTGTGCTTTTGGGGTATTGATTGCACCAGCAGACAAGCTCTGATTATGGTTCTTGTGTGGCTGCCAAGGTCCTGCAATGTGCAGGGAGACTGTTTTAGTCTCTTCCCCTTGAAAGCCCACGATGTCTTAGGGACGGGATAAAAAGCATGAGGTCCATTAAGCAAAGAAGCAAAATCCTGATGCCTTGGAGAGATCCAAAGGCAGTCAGACTAGACAGTGATGCTATGTCCTTTGTGCATGTTTAAATATGTGGCACCATAGAAGGGCCTGTGCAAAGTCATAAAATCATAGAATGGTTTGGGTTGGAAGGGACCTTAAAGATCATCTAGTTCCAACCTCCATGCCATGGGCAGGGACACCTCCCACTAGACCAGGTTGCTCAAAGCCCCATACAGCCTGGCCTTGAACACTTCCAGGGATGGGGCATCCACAACTTCTCTGGGCAACCTGTTCCAGTGCCTCACCACCCTTACAGTAAAGCATTTCTTCCTAATATCCAATCTAAATCTCCCCCCTTTCAGTTTGAAACTGTCACCCCTTGTCCTATCACTACACTCCCTGATAAAGTCCATCCAAAATATTTGAGGACTTCCTCACCGAAAAAGGTCTGTTGTCTTAAATAAGAGTTCCAATTACAGCACAAATCCAGCATTATGGGTTTTTGTTTTCAAGCATGCTATGCTGAGCTAAGCTTATAGGAGAGAAGACAAGGGAATTAACCTAGGTTTACTAATTTCATACGACATGAATAGTTGCAATATTGGCATCTCCCCAACTAAGCCATGTGGATACTCACATAGAGTGTTAAACTGAAGGAATGATTCTAGGAACTTGGCTGGCCAGTTCTCTAAGGCCTTGCATGATACATGTCCCTGACCAACTGTCCATTCTGTTGGCTGGTGCCAATCTCATTTGAAAGGGACATAAAAGTACCCAAAAAATGAAGTCCCTGTGGACAGTCTAGGGGGAACCAATGAGAAAAAGACAAGAAGGTGTCAGATCTTACTGAATTTCTTTGCCAGAAATTGGCAGTGCCTCAGTGTGTGTGTGTCGTGGTTTTGGCCGTATTGGCCAATCGTAACGACAGATGGCCCTCCCCTCCCTCTCTCCTCAGAGAGGAGAGGAAGAGATAAGGAGATTTACGAGTTTAGAAAAAGAACTAAACTACTTTAATGAAAATAATAATAAATAAGAAAATAGTAAATAATAATAATAGAATAAAATAAAATAAAATAAAGAAGTATACAATATATACAAAACCGTATCCAGCTCCCAGGATGACGATCGCGTCACCAGCAGACACAGGAAAAGTCCCAGACTGGAGTCAGCGATGGACAGGAGCTGAATTCCAGAACTAGAGTCAGGAACGCTCAGATCGGGATCAAAGGCAGACGAACAGACAAGGTCCTCCTCAGACGTCGGCCATTGAAGAAGAACCCGAGTCAGAGCCGCGCTGCCCCTTTGATCCCTTAGCTTTTATACTGAGCGTGATGCAGATGGGATGGAATACCCTGTTGGTCAGTTTTGGGTCACCTGTCCCGTCCACTCCTCCCTGCAGATGGGACTCCTCTACGCTTCTCCGCTTCCGACCCTCTGACGGGCAAAAGCGAAGTTAGCTGACCTTGGTTGTTATAGCAATAAGTATAAGCAAGAGCCTCTGTGCATACCATTCCTTGGTATAATCAGGTCTTATCACTCTGAGAGCGAACAGTTTCTGAACAACATGCTGTTAATTTCAGACTTTAGTCAGTTAGAAGAGGCCCAGCTAAAAAGTAAAATTACAAATCAGAAAATTGGTTCTGTTTTACCTCAAACCAGGACAGTGTGTTTGCTGGCTGACCTGCTTACAAGCATTATCAAATTGGCCACCACAGATGTTTCCCTTTCTTGGTGTCATCAAAGGCAAATGAGAGTAGGCAGTAGGAGTTATTGCACCTAGGAAGAGAAGAAAGTTTATGAGACAAATCACAAATCCATGGGAAAGAAAGTTTCATTGGTTCTGCTGCTCACAGAACAGTTTCGGTATTTAGTTGCGTTTTATTTAAAAAAAAAATCTGATTTGTTCTGTTTGTTTGTTTGATTTCTGGTTAATTTATTCAGGGTTAAAAGTTGTTAGAAAAGTCAAGCAATGCAGAAGAATTTTTTTCACCAGTTTTCCTCTCTGCATATTCCACATAGCTCCCATCTCCCAAGAAGCGTTCATGACAGGGAACGCAAGCCAACAGGTTGCTGGCTGAGGAAGAGGTCTTCTGCAGGGATAGGAGCCATGTATGAGAAGAGCAGTGAGAGTTACAACGGTTCTGAGTCTTGGGAGAAGGCCACAGCAGCACCAGGGCCGTGTGGTTGATCACCTAGTAATTTAAGTTGCAGCCATGCTGCCCACCATTGCAGTTTTTTAATGCACTTGAAAATTATCGTTGCATACATTTACATATATTTACTCATGTACATTAAGCGTTTACCTTCTTTCCTGAGCATGGGAGGTATTTATTGCCCGGACTCGTGCTTGACAGCAAATGCATCTTCAATCCACTGCCAGCTTCTGTGTATGGGTGATTTCCTTCCAGTTATACACCATGTAATACACTCAGCGTCAAGTGCCACAGGTAACTCCTTATCTCTGGTACAAAATCCTTTCTGTGCAGAGCAGCCTTGTGAAGACCAAAGGACCATACACACGTTTCTGTATATCCACACTCCTGGATTTATGTCTTTTTAAAAACCTGAGGATCTCCTACCTGTGCACAAAGCAGGATGGGAAGAATGTTTTGGGCTCAAATACTAACTCTCGAGAGCTAGGACAGAGCAATATAATATAACTGTAACTTGGTCCTTTGTATGCACGGTAATGTAGACTTTAATTAAAATATCATGCTCTGTTATTTTTTTTCTGCAGATGGCTGCCTCAGTGGGTGCCCGAGAGAACAGCTGAAGAAACCAATGAAACAGGGCAGGACTGTGTAGTGAAGGCATTTGTTGTCTGGAGGACTCTGGCTTTGCTTGCTGGAGAAGTCTGGAAATGCATAATGAATGAGGCAGAATACTGCAGAAAGTCATAAAATGGCCTCAGAGGGGAGGCTCGACGCCTTTGTGGAGAACTAGGTTGTTTCTTGCTCAGCCACAAACTTGATTTCTGTCCCTTAAACCAAAAAGTTAACCACAAAGTGCATGCTTCTCGTTTTCTGCATGTCCAAGGTAAGGCAGACGGAGCTTTTTGGTTTTTTTTTTTTAGAGAGGAGCTAACTGCAGAGGCAGTTAGTGGGAGCTTTGTCTAGAAGATGAGCCGTAATAAAGCTCAGTACTCTGGAAAATGAAGGTCTCCACCTTGTTGTTCAAAATTTGCGTATGCTTTTGGTAGGCCTATACTTAAGTTTCCCCATCTCTTAATCCTCTGTTTGTAAAATGAGGAAAGTAATTCCTGGATATCCTAACCAAACTGTAAGGAATCCTTAGTATATGCGGAGTATAAGACACTGCAGTGGGAACAGCTGGGAGGAAAACACCAGTTTTGTTTGATGTGAAGTAAATAAGGATAAGAGATGCGTATTATAGTAGCAGGGTAAAAATAAATAGAAATATTTAGCCACTCACTGAGGAAGACAGGGGCTTTGTATAAAAATACAGTCTACAATCATGTAATTAAAGGCTGTATTTTAACCTGAAGCTGAAGTAAGGAAGCTGTGTGGGTGGTTTTAGCTCTGATATTTCTTAGTCACTGAGTTTCTGCTTTAATAGGTGTCTTTTCAGATGTACTTTTGTACGTAACGGCATGGTAATAACTTCCATAACCTAAGCTTAACATCGCATTAAAAGCACACATCTTACTTTAAAACAGACGCAGCTTGCTAGACAAAATCATGCCCTTTTCTTCCTGATGCTCATCTCCTCTCTACCCCCATTTCTCTTGTTGTCACCTCTGTGCTCTCTGGAACAACATGCGTGGGCTGGAGTTACGGGTTTGCCCCAGGTCTGTCCAACACCAGTGACCTGGCACTTGAGGTCCCCCTTCCCCTGCCTTTGGACCTGCACAGCCCCTCGAGGAGGCTGCGGTGTCAGTGACAGCTGGCAGTTTCAGAGCTGATGCTTTGGTTGCTGGCCCTGTTCCCTCCCCAGTCTTTGAAACCTTCGAGATACCCAGGGATTTCACAGCAGCATGTTCGCTGAGCATGAAACCTATCGAGTCAGCACCGAGGAGCAGCATTGATTTTTTTTTTTTCTTTTTTTTGGCTTTGCCTCAAATGCTTCTGGATTCTCCCACTTAATCCCACTTGAATTGGGGTTTTTGTTTATTTTGTGTTGTTTTCTCTGTATGCATTGCCTTTGTCTAGCTGTGGTTTGTTACAATGATATGGGATTTCTCTTGCTTTCTCTTACAGGGAATAAGGGATGATGAGAAAGCAATGCTGACCACCCACCGCCACCCCACTACTGTACTTTTTGAGGCCGCAGAGTTGTGTGATGCTGAATACAGGAAACCTGAAGCCAGGATATATTTTACAGCATGGCAATTACAATGCAGGATCGTAAGAAATGTTTGCATTTTAAAATGTTTTATCTTATGTTTAAAGGATAGTGTTTCTGGCGGGAAAAGAATATATAAGGGCATTAAATGGCTTTCTTTGCAGGCAATTAAACAATGAAGCCAATCTGAGGCATTTAAATAATTGTAACAGATGTTTATTGCCTGGTGCGGTTTACTGCATCCTATTATTCCCTTTACATACAGGAGAGAAGAACACATGGCAAACCGTACCGTAAAAGAAATTCTTTACTGCCTTGTGAGCAATGTGACTGCTTCTCTGACTTCTTAATTGAATCACCTTGGGAATGAGTCAGTAATAAATAGCACTTGGAGAGCAGACAAGTGACTAACTGCCTGAAGGAGCAGCAGCAACTGGTGTGCAAAGATGTGGGGCTGGAGGTAAATACCTTCGAGCAAACAAACTGCAGTGGGATCGCTCTAAGAGTGATGCTTGGCTCACTCTCATCAAGGATTTCAGCGCCTTCTGAGGTTGTGTGTTTCTGGAGACTCTCCTTTCCTCAAATCCATTTTGTGTGCTCCATTGAGAGAGGAAAGATAACCTGGGTAGGCTTTGGACAGGGCGTTTGTAATCCCAGTTTACCACAGATTTGCTGTGTGGCCTTATTTCTCACACCTCATCTCAGCGAGACAGGGTTAACAGTTCTTTCCAGTCTGCTCAAGTTGTCGCATACGATGTAAGGGTGGATGTCCTGGGTCAGGCTGAAGGTGCAAGGAGTCTCATCTCTTGTGATGACCTCTTGCAATGACCTCAGGTGGATGAACAGGCAAGGGTGAAGGGTAAGCATACATGGTATTTCCCCAAAATACTCCGCAACCATTTTTGATGTAAGGCCAGATGTTTTCTATGTCTTTAATAATGTATTTATTAGACCACCTATTTAACTCTATTTAACTCTGTGTATTTAATAATGGGGTTCTTCTGTCCATTCTCGCCTTGAATTCATACAGACATTTAGTGTTCAGAGCAGCCTGAACAGACCAGTGAGAGGCTCTAAGGCAGTAAATGTCCCAGAGAAACTCATGAGCTCTTCATCATTTAGTTTAAAAAAAAAAAAGAGTCTTCTTTACCTAAACAAACAAAAAAACCCCAACAACTCCCCTCCCAGTCTCAAACCCACCGACAAAGCCCTGTAGACTTTTAAACTCTTGTCTGTTAATCCCCCAGTCGTCTTATCCTTGGCTTTGACTAAACTTTTAGGTTTTTTCAGTGAGAATTTCTTTTCAACTTTTTGGTTCAGTTCAGCCAAAGCTGCTTTGTGAATTATTTGTGTCAGATTTGGCAAAATTTGAGAATTTTTCAAGAGTCTAAAGACGCCTATATTTTTTTCCAGAGAAGTTTCAATGTTTTTAGCTTACTTAGCATTTGGACACCAAGTTTTGATGATGTAAATCATGAGAGAAACAAAACACTTGGTTGTCCAGTGCTAGTTACATGGTGCCGAGGCATGCCCACAGGTACGCTTGTACTGTAATCGCTGCAGCTCTTACTCTGAACTCAAGACTTCTTCTTGCTCGTTTCTCTTTCCCTCCTTGCACTATAGCTTTCTAAAGCTCAGGTTGCCAGTGAAGGGCTGTGCAGGATGTTTTTGGTACATCGGCTTGGCGGGGCTGTCTTTCTCGGCTGCCTTCCCTCCCCGTGAGGACCAAGTCTAGGATGTGATTCTCGCTCCCTCTTGTTACATTCAGATCATTTTTGCGGGTGAAAAGCAAATGCACCTTGTAGATAAAGACAAGATTTTATTGTTAGTGTAATTGAAATCTCAACAGTCTAATGCAAGAATTATTATTAGTGCTAATTGGTTACTTTTATACAGAGAAAGTCTCAGTAATAACAACAATACAGTTAAAGCTATCATTTACTTATCTTCTTAGTTTCTACACATTTTTCTTGGTGTTATGCTCTTTGACTGTCCTCTGGGCCCAAAGTTGGTAGTTCCAGTTTGGTCGTGGGGCAGGGGGTGTCAGGGCCACTCATTGGCATCTGGAGTCCTTCACTGGGAGGAACGTGGTGCTGATGGTTTCTTCTTCCTCAATCCTCTCTACTTCCTTCTTTTTCTCTCCCCACATTTGATTTGTCATTCTAACATCCTTTTAGACCTTGCCTTTTTTGCATTATCTGCCACTCCACATTACATTGAAATTTACTATTTATGCTGCCCTTCATGAATGTTAGATACTGTGTCTTTGTTCTATGTCCCTAGAACCAGCTTTCTCCAGGTCCAGGTCTGCACTTCTTTAACTGGCCATTGGTGAGCTGTTTATAGCCGTGCGGTCTCCAGGGTCAGCCTGTGCCCCTTGCATTATCACCCCATGCCTGTGCTCCTCTACACCACCTCCTGTGTCTCCACCTCTCATCTAGTGCATCATTACCTTAGAGTAGTAAATATCCCATTCACTATAGAATAACGAATAACTGTTTGTTACTGTGATCTATATAAAATTAGTCTTGTACCATGCAGAGTTAAACAAAGTAAAGCAAATTAGCCTAGCCACCTGGTCATCAGAAAAATTGCCATTACAGCTGAACAAAGCTTTGATGATGTTTCTGAATCGCTCTGGTCTGGCGGTACCTGCCCTTTCCCGATGCAGTGTTTCACCCTGAGGTAAATTGCTATTACATGCATGACCTTTACAGGGGTCTACCCAAAGCTGGGTGGAAGCTGGGTAGGGCAAGGAGGAGGGCAAACAGAGGAGAATCGGTCAACCCCATCAGCGGGGTGTGGATCACTGCCTCTGCTTCTCAATGTATTCAGGAGCTTTTACAAAAAGTTCCGTCAGTTTGTCAGAAACCCTCTAGCAGGTTTTGATCTTCCACTTGTCCTGGCAGTGTAAGAGTATAGCAGATGATAGCTGAACTGGGAATGCTTAAAACTTCTCTCTTCTCTATCCTGATTATTCAAAGAAAACCTTCACTGGAAAGGCTGCGTCACTTCCCAGACATCTTAGAAAAGACCATATACTTTGCTTAAAGTTAAAGAAATCCCAGGGTAATTTAGCTCCAGTTTGGGGTCACTCCTTGGTGTGCCACTGGGCTTCCTTCAGGAACAGAAACCACCTCACACAAATTGGGATGACAGAAAGAGGCCTGAGTGAGCAAGGACAGCATGTGACTGACTGAATAATTTAGAGAAGACGAAAGCAAGAGCCTTACCTGCCTCCATACCTCTGGAGCATCCCCACAGGCAGCATGACACCACAGGCAGAGTCGAGTGATGTGTGCAGGTATCATCTCTGCCAAAATCAGGGCAAACTTTTTTGCAGTGTTGGGACCTGGAGTCTTGCTCAGAGCAACTGGGCCAGCCCCGTCTCACCTTGGCTAACCGAGCTCAACAGTGGCACCCTGGGGACCAGAGGGTGAAAAAGTCATCTTGGCCCTTAGCTTTCTCATCTCCACCTTTCCAATAACTTGCTAAAACCGGCTTTCCACCATTTCTTTCTTAAGCGAAAGTCTCAGCAACAATCTTTTTGTATGTTAGAAAGCAACAATCAAATCACTCTGCCTTCTCGCTGAAGCAGAACAAATCCATGGCTGTTTTCCCAGATGTAAACAGAGGTAAACAGATGTGGGATTGTGGTCATCTCCTTCCCAGCAGGAGGGATTATCACAAAACCTCCATAAATAATGAAAATGTAAATGGAGCATAAAATTCATTTTTAGATGAAAATGGAAGCCCTTTGCATACTACTCGTCCAGTTAAGGTGGAGAGCAATCTCTGTCTCACCTTATAAAATTAAGACTGATTTTCATCTCAGTGAGTATTTTAAAACTTTGAACTCTCCACAAATCCCCTCTCATGTTTGTTTGTTTGTTTGTTTTCCCCTTGCTGTGTTTGCTGGCTTCTTAAAATCATGAGGTTTTCTTTCCTACCCATTCCCATTTTCCATACTTAACCCTTTTCCCCTTCCTTCCCCCTTACGCCCCTCCTTAGACCTCTTCTTAATCTGCAATATCTCTCAGCTGCTCCCTATCACCTTACCCAGCTCCTATCCCAAACTTTTGGGTATCAACTCATGTGCTTGGTTCTGTGTTTTCACAAGCAGTGTCAGAGCATCAGGCAAGAGGGATGTTGAAAATAATATAAATTCAAGGCAAATACAGCTGCATTCTCAGTTCACGTCTGGGCATAGAAAAGAGTATATATTACTGTTCCCTATGCCATTTGCAGATCGTTTTAGAGACTGAGTCTGTTCTTAGGAAAAAAAAGCAAAGCAGAACAACCCACCCTCCTGCTATACCTCCAGACCTGATATAAAGTCAATTAATGGTGGATTTCTTATTAAAATAACATCTGCCTTAAAATCAAGCAGTGGCTGGGCAGGAGTGGCACTGGATACAGCCACCTGAGAGGCGGCAGAGGTTCCAGAGCCTCTCTATAAACTGTGGGTCCCCTCTGGGGATTAGGTAGCCTGGGAGCTGGGTTTCCCTCAACTGCACAAATGTTCTTCTTCTTGCTAATTTAGAGTGGGGAGGCTGCCTGAACCTTCCTGTGCCTTGGCTGAATGTCAGTTTGGGGTTGCTCCTGCCACAGAGCAAGTACATGTCAATGTAGTTGTGGATTTTTTTTTATTATTTTTTTTTCATGAAAATGGGACCAGGTAGCTCCTAGTGACTGAAGACCCCAGGCTGCCCTCCAGGAGGAACCAGTGCTGGAAGCCAAGGACTGGGCAAGCGGCTAATATGCTTTAAAAAGCAGGCGCTTGGGAAAGCATTTAGGCTGCATCCAGTGATGCCATAACATGGGGTCCTAGTTTTTGGGGAGGGAGAAAGTGTAACTGCACAGCAAGGCTTGGTAGAAGGGTCTGGAGCCGAGGCTGCCACTGAATTTATTGAAACCTGACGGATTTTGGCACTTATTGGGGGATGATGAAACAGCAACCAGAAGATGGCCCCATCATACGACTCCTTTTTAAAATACGCCTTACAGTGAGGCTTCTTCTCTCACATGAATGATGTGGGCTTCCACTCGCACAGGAGGGCCAGTGGTGGGGGCAGCTGCTTGTAGGTGTCTCTCCCATGGGTCATGGGAAGCTGACGGAGCATGCGGCTGTGTTTCGCCATGGGGCTGGCAGCCGGCACGGGAGGTCACGGAGACGGATTTCCAACTACCTGGAGGCACGACCATCTTGTCAGAGGGCATGGAACTGCACTTGCACACAGCTCTGTCTTGTCCGCGAGCATCGCTCCTAGCCATCGGTCTGCCCCAAGAGCATTCACCGTCACTGCAGCAGTTAGAACAAGTCATAATCCATGAGATGAAGGGCATTAGTGACACATTTCTATTAGAGCATTGCAGATTATAGCAATCCTATCCCTTGGGAAATAGTTCACAATTTCTTCTATTTCAAATTGGAGAGAAAAATAGAAAGTTGTGACTATTTCTGTGGAATGCAAATTAAAGAAAAACCAGTTCAGAAATACTTGTGAGTTCTGATCATCTCAGGTTGCTTCATTTTTTTTTTTTCATTCTTTTTCTGGTCATGTCAAAATATTAAACAGCGTAATGTTTTATAAAATGTGTACATACAGTTTTAAAATGTGACACCAGGCAGAATGTAACCCAATAATATGATGAAGCAGAATCATATGTTTAAATACTATCTAAACAAATTGAGGTAGTTGCGCCCCCCCGCCCCCCCCGCTTCCATTTCCTCTATGTAAAATTTATTTGAAGTTAACATGCTCCTCTGAAAATATCTTCACCAAAATACGTTTTTCCATCTGCTTGGTTGAGAAATCTTGTTTGGTTTGCTTAAGCATCCCTAGTACACCACTTTCTACATTGCATTTTTACAAAAGCTGGTGAGGATGCTGCCTCTGCAGGAGACATTCTGTATCCTGAGTGAATTGTGAGGCTTTTATTCAGGGTGGGGAGAAAGTAAAAACCAGTTTGATCCAGTTCAGAATGGCGATGTTTTGTTGTACCCCTGTTGAACCGAAAACAGTTGATCACAGATTGGAAGGAAAGGATCGCTCTATTCAAATCGTTTAACTTTATTTCTATGCTGAGCATCCCTTGGCAAAAGCAAGGCAAATGCAGCAAATGCTAAGTTTAGGCACATTTCACAGGTTGTTGTGGATTATGGTTGCCTCTTAGCCATATAACTCAACATGAAGTCACCTCCTCAGGTGCTTGAAGCACTTGGAGAACCCAGTTTAACCTCATCTTTCGTAGGAGGTCATTTGCCCCCTCACGTCCCTGGAGACTCCCCTAGCAAGCACCATGAATCGGGCAGTATCCTGGGATGGAGAAATGCCATCTCTCCTGTTAACGGCTTCCAGTATCTATAAAGCAGTTTAATGTTTATTGGAACGAAATCTGGAACATAAGGGTTTCTCCTCCGAGCCCAGTGCCCTCACCAGATGACAACTGATCTGGCTCATTGAATGTTTTAGTCTTTGTGGAAATTATATCAATTCCAGCAGGAGAAAATGAGGAAAATTTACCCCTGAGTGTCCAGAAGCGTGCTGGTAATGTCGCTCTCCTGAAAAGCTGTAAATCTTGGTCCAGGTCCCCTCCTCTAGTCTGGGAGACCTGAAGCAAGGCTTGGTGTCATCCAGGCATCTTCACTTTTATTTTATGAGTGCTCTTCGGGGCCAGTATGGGAGGGGGGCAAAGGGGTCCCCGGTGTTTTTAAGGGAGAATAAGGAGGTTTAAAATGCAGTTGCAATACTAGCAAGTGTTTGATCTGTATGCGGTCCACAGTGCTCTCTTCTGCCCTTGGAGACAGAGATATAGTGCAGCTCTCACCGTGGTCCGCTGGTCCTAGTCTCTTTCCCTCTACATTTGTGCATTGGCTAATGCCTGGATAGGCCAATCTCTGCAGTCACTTTAAGTGACAAGATGAAGAGAAAGATAGAATAAGATTCGGAGCCAGAGAAAAAAAGAGGGAGATGCTGATTTAAGGTCCCAGCCCCTCTTGTTTCAGGCCACAGGAGAGAAAGTGGAGAGGAGAGCTGCAGCTCGGGGATGCAGAGCCACGGTGCCGGTGCCAGAGGAGAGCTGCTCACTGAAATGAGACTGATGGTTAATGACTGGCATAAAGGGCTGAAGTTATCAGTCAGCGGTGCTCGGTAACACCGATAAAATTCCAGGGAGGTGACTTGCCTTGTCCTGTGCCATTTCTTTAGTTTGTGTCTTGTGAGATCTGGGGGGAGAGGAACAAATGATTTGTTTGTATTAATAAAAGCTTATTATAGCACTGTGGATTTACATGCCGCTTTGCAAACTTAGCCGTGTTCCTTACTCTAAAGAGTTTATACCTCTAAGTCTTTCATACAAATTCCACTGAATAAACTCAATTAATTATTTGGAGGGGAGGAGTGGTGAGCTGGGAATCATCTAACCCTGACCTTAGAAGTGAATTTATGCCTGCATGAGGTGAATTTGAAGCATTGTGCTGACTTATTTGCTTGAGTGCCTGGCTAAAAAGCTGACTTTTTTGTTTGCTTGCTTTCTTTTGTCATGATTTGTGTTTTGTGCCAGAAACATGCAAAACGGTGCAGTTTCCTTGAGCTGACCCCTGCTGTGTCTGACCAGTAGGTCAGGTAATTCGTTTCTTTTCAACGCACAGAAATGCCATTTTTGTGTGTGTGTGTGTGTGTGTCTGCATCCTTGTTATTGGTACCTCATCTGAGAGAAACATCTGCTGCTTGCTGTTTCCTTCTTAGACCTGTACCTCCTTCTTGTCCTGATCCAGACTAAGAGCAACCTGAGGAAGAGAAACATTTCCAATGCCTCCGTGTGCCCAGCCCCTGGATGTAGTCTGCCCGTGGCTTCTGGTGGTGGAGGGAAAGCCAGGCAGGTGAGGTGGGTCTTGCCTTTCCCCCACAACAGTCCTGGCTGCTCATCCCTGGGGATGTGGAGGTTGCCAAATGGGAAGTGTGGCAAGCAGGAGTTCGTCCAGCCTCTAGCCCTCAACCCCTGCCCTCCCACCGGATGCTCTGCTGTGTGGTTTCTCCTGCCAGCTGCAAGGAAAGGATGGTCATCCTCCCTCCTCTCTGCTAACCAGCAGTGCTGGAGGTAGGTAAGTTTTGGCTAAGCACCATGACAAACCATTTCTGGGGTCACGTAGGAGGGAACCTGGCAGATGTGCTCCTGCAGGATTGAATTTTGCCATCCTCAAGGACCTAGAAAAACAAAGACATGGCACTGACTGAGCTTAAGGCAGTGATTTTTCAGACTTTGTCAGGCTGCTGCCCTAGGCTACTTTCTGCTTGAATTATGCCAAAGGACAGGTCTGTATTAGAGAATATTGAATACTAAGGTCCTCAGTAACATCAAGCTAGCAAGATTCCTGGGTCTGACTGCAGAGCAGTCATGCTGTAAGGAACCTGGGCTTGGCTTCCCTGCTTGTAAAGGCCTTTCCCCTTCCTTAAATAGAGAGGAAGAGATTTGCGTCCAATTAGGCGAAAGGCATATTAGCTTGGACCATCTTTGTAACAATCTGCTCCCAAATTTGAGTCACGTTCAGATCCAGAGGCTAACTTTGTAGCTGGAGCCCACCTGTAGCATTAATGAAAGTGTTTCATTTAAAGCAGCATGGAGCTGGCTGGCAATGCTCGTGAGAAACAACTCGTGCTGTTAGCAGGCACTGGTCCTGCTGGGAAGGGGGTAAATGAATTCTGCTGGCTCTGGGAGGCAGGGAGCTCATTACTTTCCTGGGGTAGGGAAGTAATAGGGGAGGGCGAGGTGGCAGCCAGAGAGAGGGAGGGAAAAGTCTTGTATGTGGACTCCTAGCTGCTCTTGGCACAGCGGTGTGGATGCAGGGATGGGAGGGTCAGGGTAGGGACTGAATGGGGCTGGGCACACGCAGGCAGGCAGAGCCCCCACCACCCATGGCCGGCATTTGGGCCATGTGTCCAGAGCTGAGGCTGGAAAGACATCTCGAGGCCAGTGTGCGCTCAGTTAGCACAAATAGTTGCCCAGGTGTGGGTGAGCACTGTGGGACCCCCAGGCTGGGCTTGTGCCTGCTCGCCCGATGCACTGTGTTACCAGGCTTGACCGCTCCTGATGCTGATGTGAGCTGCGATGTGATGCCATGGGCGGTGTCAGCAAAAGCTCCACTTTTGTCTTCTCCTCCTGGCGTGGCCCTCGACTTGAATTTGAAACAAAAGTACTGCACGTCTGGATATTTTTTTTGTTTTTTTTTTAAATTCTGTCACTGTAAAAGATTTTATGTCGCTGTGATTTATATAAATTGGGAGGTACAGCTTCCTGGCATTCTTTCCTTTCTGTCTGGCTTTTAGAGCTGCATTACAGCCAAAAAGAAAGAAAAGGAGAGACAAGTGTTAATTTGGGGAAGAGAAGGTCATTAGAAAGTCTGACTGTACATCTACCAGGCGCTTTTTCTGTGTTCAGGGATTTTCTGCAACCAACAGAGTGGCTAAAGCAAGTTTGCCCATAGCTGCTCCTTGTTTGCTTATGAAAGCAAGGGTCAACTCCAGAGTTGGGCACAAACTTGACCACAGGAAGTTCCATCTAAACATGAGGAGGAACTTCTTTACTTTGAGGGTGGCAGAGCACTGGAACAGGCTGCCCAGAGAGGTGGTGGAGTCTCCGTCTCTGGAGACATTCCAAACCCACCTGGACACGTTCCTGTGCAACCTGGTCTGGGTGACCCTGCTCTGGCAGTGGGGTTGGACTAGATGATCTCCAGAGGTCCCTTCCAACGCCTATCATTCTGTGATTCTGTGATGGGAGATACAAAATGACAAACAACTTACCAGGGTGGGCTGTCTCACAGGGTACTTGCTACTTGTTGAACTTTCCCTCCTGAGCTCGGTGAGCATCAGCTCCAAACCCTGCAGGGGTCCGTCTGAACGCTGCTGGGCCAAATAGCCCCTGAGCAATGGTGGCAAAACTTGCTTGGACGGTCGGGTCTGTCACACACCTTGTTCATAACCTCTTTGAGTTTGATTCCTTGAACATGTGAGGGCAAAGAGGGACTGTGCTTCCAAAATGACTCGAGAGGCTCCCCACAGTCTAATGCTGGACTTTCTGTCTCTCTCATTGGCAAAGAGGTTACCCTTGCTATGCAGTCAAAAATTGATCCGGAGGGAAGCATTTACCCCTCTTTGACTGTTGAGTATTTGGTCCCTAGACAATATGATTGATATACAGTGTGCTGTATATTTTATTAGGTGAAAAAGTACCCACTGAGGCATAGTATCATTTCCAAGGGTGACCTTGTGGCAGCAGGCGGCAGCAGTGCACATAAAAATGATAAAAGCCTGGCAAAAATCCCTGGCTGCATAGGTTGAAGAGATGGCTCAGAAACTGTTGATAGATGGGTTAGATTAACAGATATGCATAGGCTTAGAGGTTGACTTTTTTAAAAAGAGGCAAATCAGGGAAAGAAATGAATGCAGATGAGCACACAGAAAAGCAAGAGAAAGGCAAATGCAACGTGAGAGAGGGGGAAGAGAGGAGAAAGTTGTTTTTCTCAAAAGAAAGCACTCTTCATGAGGAAATATGGCCAGACCAAGGTGTTGGTGTGTTGGTTCGTGCTGCAGAAGGATATGGGGATGTAGGCTGTGCTAAATAAACTGCACATGAGTTTGCCTATTGCTGTTAAGTTCTCTTTCTCTGTCTTTACTGCACTTGGTTATTTGTGGTGTATGTTTGTAGTGAGTTTTCTGGTGGTGTAGATAAATTATCACATTGATTTTTCTTTCTCACTTTTTTGGGGAGGCAATGGGGAAGGTTTCTGTCTATTATATAGAAAGCAGAGTGGCTGCTAACAGCCTGCTGGGTTTAGTCTCCCACTGTACAGGAGACACCTGAACCAGAACTCGGAAACCAAACACCTTCAACTGCAGGGGAGCTGGGGGTCTGCATCTGAATTTGCCATTCAGGACCATTTCTAGTACCCAATACAGGAATAAAAAGTTGAATACTGGCTCCCCAGGACTGTATATATCACAGTTCAAGACAAGGAATATCATAAATTGATAAAATCAGTGATTGATGTGATAATGGTCAATGTAACAGATCTGATTGTTTTTGGAGCTGTCATTGCAGTGGAAGTCTAGAAGTAATGCTTTCTCTTCAGCACCGATTGGGTTTTCATGCCCTACTCTGGCAAGACAGAGATATTAAAGGTGAACAGCTGAGAAAAGGGCTTGAAGCAGTCAAGGGAAGAGAGAAGAGATTAATATTTCTGCCCAGAAGCTGGAGATGAAAAGGGAGAGTTGTGCCTGTGACAAACATTACCTTGAGTCACTCACCACTGACAAATGGGTTTGCTGACCAGAGTGCATCATTTCTCACCCTGGAAGCATGACTCAGATGGGAAACTGGTGGCCAGGGGTTTGTTATCTGAATTTCCCTGAGTTACCTTTCAAGGCAGTGGGATCTGCTATCAGGCTGGGAAACACAGGAACTTAACCTTCAGTTCCCCAGCCTGTAAAATGTCCCTTAGAGGGTGCACAGAGCAGCGAAAGAAAAGTGATCCTCACTGGAAGTGGTTATTTATTGTTAGCATTTGCCAGCCTTCCACATCTAACCATTCTCTCTGAGTTTGTTGTTGGCAATAATGCGAGCTGTACATGATCTCGGTTGCCTTTTCACACTCTAGTGTGCTCTGAGGAACAAAAGTGCTCCCCATAGCCAAAGCGTTAATTCAAAAAGTGGTATCAGTGCACTGCCAGTTATGCTGTGCTGCTCGTCAGATGTCCCTATGGCTGTGCCATGTTGGTTCATCGCAGTTTTGATGGCTTCAGCTCGCACTGCACCCCTGCATCTTCTTGTGTTTTCACTTCTCCGCTCTGGGATGTTGGATACCCATGCATATCATCTTATAACTTGGGGCCACACATGCCAATGTTTATGGTCAATCTTGCCACCACGAAGACGTGAGCTAATGCCCTTCTGGGGATTAGCTTGCCTTGCCTGCTTTTGTGGGCAGTAAAATGATGATGCAAAGGGGTAGAGGTGTGAAAGGCAGAAGGATGGCAACAGCGAGTGGAGGGCTTGCTGCTGAGGAAGTTCATGCCTCCAGCCCTGTCAGCCAGGAGGTTGTTCCAGCCGCCTTGCACATTGAGGGAGGGACCTAGAGCTGAGGCCAACTCTGTTCCTGACAGCTTAGGAATGCTGCTAGCTCTGAGGATGGTGTGTCCAGGGAGTAAAGTTGGGATTTCACTGGGCAGGGAAGGGAAAGGTCTGGGGATAGCATGACAGTCAGGCTCAGCTGTCAGGATAGTGAGAGTAATTATATGATCTTATGAATATTTACTTTGAACTATTTATAAGGCCATGTGTTAGAAGTTCTTTATGGTTATTCTAGTCGAATTAATGCTTAGAGGATAGTCTCAATGAAAAATATTTCCCATGAGTGAGTCAAATCAAATAAGTAAATTTGCTGCTCACCATAAAATAGCAAAGGTACGCTTAATTTTCCTGCTACGATGACATCACTTCTGTAGCAATGCTAACAAAATATCTCTAGTGCATACAATGCTTTGAAATGAAAATAACTAGAATATAAGGTATCTTCAGTGCAATGCAAAAAGGACTGTGAAGGATGAAAAGAAACGCGTATGTTTTGACTTTGAGTTTTACTTCAGTTTTGGAATTGTCTGGTTTATATACAGCCACCTCAATCAAAACTGATGCAGAGTAATTAATGTTTCCATGTACATATGCCAAGGAGGTTGAGGACAATAAGAATTCAGATACTGAAATGAAAGCCATCCCTTAAGAAAATGTAGGTTCATTACTTGGTACAATTGGTAATATCGCAGTAAAAATGAACTGTTAAATGAATATTCATTATGGATAAAGAAAGGTGTTTTGTCATACATTTGGAAGTCACGGTGATACTGAAATTCTGTTCTGAAAGCAGGTAATGAAAGTGCTAGTGAGTCATTGCTACCACTGAGCATCTTAAAATTTACATGACCAAATAGCCCATATCGAGGAATTGAGAAAAAAATTAACCAAGAAGGATACACATTGGTTGTGAGCAAACTGTGAAGGACACATCAGAGGAGGGTGTGTGTGTGCACATATATGCATTAGGATTGCCTAAGATTATACCAATTTTTTTTGTAAAGATACTTTGAAACCACAGGTAACTAAAGGCTGATTTGCCTAGTGTTAAATTTGGTCCAAAAGAAGAGAGGTGTAATTAGAAGAGAAGAGAAACACGGTGACAGCTGATGCCTTTCAATATTGTTTTGTTGAAAACATGTCTTGTGGAATTTAGGCAGCTTTTTGTTGGGATTACAGGTTTGGCTCATGACAGTAAATGTTCATGTGAGGTAATTCTCTAAGGTGTAGGAACTGGTGCCACAGAAGATCCTAGTTAAAGGTTAGCAGTGGGTAAACTAAATGTAGTACACATTAAATGGATTAAAACTAGCTCAGTGATAAATCTCAAATAGTAATTGCAAATGGGGAATCATCTTGCAAAAGAAGCATATCCCACAAGGGTCCTCCAGGGATCTCTTCTTGGCTTCGTTCCTTTTATCTTCCCCCAGTCTTTCGGAAGAATGTACAAAATCATTGCTAATAAAGTTTGTGGATGACACAAAGGTGAAAAATAATAAGGACAGTTTAGTTCTACAGACTGAACTGAATTACTTGATAAAGCTGGACTTTTCTGAGTGAAATCCTTTTTGATGCAGCCAGATTTAAGGTCATGCATCCAGAAGTAGAGAATTTAGGTCACACTTACAGGATCATGGGCTGATTCTTGATAGATAGCAACTGTGAAGAAGACACATGGTAGATAAACCACGGGCTCTTGTTGGGATCTTCACACTGAAGCCTGCCTTTGAATATGTACTGATAAAATTAAGAGCCCCATTCCCTATTTCTAGCACCATGTATGGGACTGGCCAGACAGTTTGTCGAAGTCTGTGAACAGCAACGTTTGTGGGAAAATTCGGAGGAAGTAGGAGGCATTTACAAAAAAAACCTAAAGTATTGGCTTAAAACTTGAATTATACCCAGTTGCTGCTTTTCTTTTGTTAGTTCATATTTTTGCTCCGTGTATTTAATATAACTCTTGGGCAGAGGAGGAGGAAGGAAATTAATCTCAGGTTTAACACTGATCATTACTTTATTGCTCAGCAGTGGATAAATACAATCCCTGTCTCTAATTCTAAGCAAGCCTGCATGACTGTACACACAATTATTCTTTTTATCTCCAGACTCTGTCTGTAATACCTACTTTCCTCCTCTTTTCTAAGACTGGGCCCAGATGTCGCTAGCTGCTACAGACTAGCTGAAAGTCCAAACCCTCCCAACTAACTGGCAGGAGTTTCAATGCCTGTCACAACCTGCTGAGAAGGTTTGTTTCACAAAGTCTCTACTAGATCATAAGAACTAGAGACAGGACAGAAAGAGAAAGGATGCAACAACCAGCTGAGTAGCAGAGACCTCCATGGGTGTAGCTATCTTCTGAACGTTGTGACTGTGCAGTGAAAACTAGGCAGTTATTGTCACTTTGGTGCTTTTTTTATATATGGCCTGAACCTGGAGTAGTTTAGAAATAATCCAGGAAAAATCAGAGCTACAACTAGACCTGTGTGTCCTCATAACCCAGAGATGACTTGTGATGCTGTCTCGACAGGGAGAGATCCGGTATAGCAGCAAAGTACCCAGTATAGCACCAGTATAACTGATGATACTAAGCCCCAGATAAGTCTGGTCTGTATATCATGCTAAAGTGCAAAGCAAGAGAAGGAATGGCAATTACAGTGACCTAAGGGTGTTGGGGAAGTGGCACAAATGGGACAGGGTCTGTATGTCCCTTAGGAAGAAGATGAATAAAAAGGTATTTATTAATATATTTATTATTATATTATTTATATTTATATATTATTATTTTATTATTAATATATTTATTAATAATATAATTAAAAATGGCCCAGATGTAAGATGGGGTAGCACTTCTGTTTTCCCTGTTTTGTGAGGTAACAATGATAAGACTAAGGAGGTGGAATTCAGTACTGAAAAAACAGAATACTTTCTCTGCCTGCTTATAATTAAACTACGGAGCAGATTGCCACAGGTTGATACTGAAACAGTTTATTGAGCCTGTGTGTTTGAATTATATTATGCTAATTACTGTAGCTTGCACTGCATTCTCTTGATATCCTTATGTCTGCCTATCAAGAATACCCAGAGTGGTCATAACAACCGTTGTTAAAAACGTTGAGGGGTGGACAGACCTCTTAATCCTCCCGCTTCAGGGCTTAAACTAATCTTCAGCTACCAGGGATCTGCTGGGGACAGAACATCATTCAGAGGAAAACTGGAGTGAGGTAAGGTGCAGGCCATGGCCAGAGCCAAGGCACGGGACCATTTCACCTTGGTTCTGGTTTAGTGCCCTCAGTTTTTAGTTCTGGGTTTGCCTTGCTGGTTTTTGCTCCTTCATGTGGTGTTAAAAGACTTTTGGTTTCAGCAGCATGCTACTGATCCGCACCATATCATAAATGCATCAATGCAGTGACTATCCCTGCTCCATCAGTCAAACATATTAGTCCCTTTTCCCAACACCCTGGGAGAGTTTGCACTTGGGAGAATTTCTCATTTTTTCTATGTAAAAAGAAAATATCTTCCACCTGAGATCCAGGAAAAAGCTGTTTGTTTCTCTTGTTTGGGTTTTTTTGGGGTATTTTTGGGTTTTTAGCTGAGATTGAATAGGCACCCTGTGAGCAACCAGGTGAAGGATTTTGGTCCTGCTGAGCGAGTATCACTCTTCAGGTGCTCACTTGCAATTTGCAAGCACTTCTGAGCTTCTTCTGTCATGTGAGCTCTCCCTTCTCTGGAAGATGTTTGTTTGATTCCTTGTATTGTGCAAATATTCTCGCAGGTGGCAGGCACGCTGCAGATAAACCTTTTGATCCTTCGGAATCACCAACCTCTTGTAATCTTGTTTTCCAGCTTTGTAAATGTTACCCACACGCATACAGCTTCTTGTTGGTCTCAGATCTTCACCGTTACTTCTTCATTTCAAACGGCATCATCTTCCCTGTCAACGTGCTGCATCACATTTCCCCAAGAAATAGAGAGACTTCTTGAAGTGATCACTAGATGGCTACACTACCGCACGGGATTTCACAACTCTGCTTTTCCAGACTTTCAAACCGTTTCTCACGACCCTCTAGTTTGTAATATCTTTGGTCCGAATTGCGTTTCAGCCACAAAATGCAATTTCCATATCTTCAATTTTCTTCTCAGTGTGTTGCAATATAATTCCACACCATTGAAATTTATTGTACAAAGAATTCGCTGGGGCTTAAATGGCATCTAACCTCTGAAGCATCTGGTATTGTCCACTGTTGGAAACAGGATCCTGGACTACATGCCCCACTGGTTTGATCCAATAGAGCAACTCCTGTCTTCTGGAATATCTGCAGAAAACCTTTAGAATCAATTGGGCACAACCTGGTGTGTCTATTGACCTGGCTCTGGCTGGGCGGCTCTGAAAGCCCCAAAACTGAGGAGAGGTGTCGGTCCATGATTCAAACCTTCTCCAGTCACCACTGCTGTTTTACAGGGACTGAAGGGGATTTCTGAAGGAGGGAAAAAATCTGCCTATTTGTCTATTGTGAGTTATAGCGGACTTTAGGAACAAGAAGTGGCAAATACCAAAGAAGAATTTGCCTTCCTCACTACCCTGTTTCTGCCTTTCATTCAAATCAAAGACTAATGCAAATGTTAAACTTTCCAACAGAAATAATTTCTTGCAATAGTTGGCAGGAGGAACATAAAAAAAGGCACGCCAAGATTAATTTTTGCCATACATGTTGTGTTCAGATCCATGCAGAATAGAAATGTGTTCCTCCTCCGCCGAAAGTCCCTGTTTGTGCCCTTACACAAATCCTCCCACGTTCTCATGAGTAGTTACAATAATGACATTTATGTAATATCACTAGGTGTTTATAGCTGCGTAGTCTGAATGTGAGTCTGGATATAAATAATATGATCATCGTCTTCTGCGAGCTAGAGAAATGTTATCTGTGTTTTACAGATGAGGGAATTGAGGTAAATGGGGGGAAGTGAAGTGAATAACTGCTCTCACCTGCAAGCCGTGCTGTATTCGTGGGTGGCGCAGGATGCGGGCAGTCAGTCAGCCTGGGATGCCAGCCTCCAGGCAGAGTGCAAGGGCTGGGATGTGACAGCAGCTATGCTGGCGTGGGGGCAGGAAAACAAGGGGGAAAGTGTTTATCAAAGGGGGAGATTCCGGTGAAGAGACCTGCTTTGAGTGAAAGAAAACACCTGGCTGAGGAATAAGGTATGTGGTGGCACCGTCCCAAGGGGAAGGGGACTAGAAGCTTTCAAGTTACTTGTGTGCTGGTGGTTCTGGAAATGTGATATGAAGGGCAGGGCTGTAGATCCATACATCTGTTGGTATATTTTCAACGGGAGTCCACGAAAGAGGAAAAGCATCAGAAAAGGCGAACTAGCAGAGCACAGGCTGGTCTCTCTGCCACATGGCCAGTTGGAGCCTGGAAGGGTGGCATGCGCTCCCCCTTCCCCGGGTTGCCCTGGCTGGGTACGGCAGCAGTGGTGGCTGCTGACCAGTAGCCCCGGGGGCAGCTGCTCAGCTTGCAAGGAACAAAGCAAAGCTGGATGGTTTGCTTGTGAATTCCCCCTGGGAAATAAAGCTCCCCATTTGGCAAACATTTGGCCTGTTGTAAAAGGGAAATTGAAAAAGCGAAATCCCTCCGTAAGTGCAGATGAGCTCTGAACTGTGGATTTAAAAAGAGCATCCCAGTTGTTTGCTCTGGGCAGTCTGGAGCCAGAGATGCACTTTCTTTGGCTCTAAAAAGTATTTCAGCCATTTTGGAGGCGAGACAAGTTGGAAGAAGAGCTTCAAGCTGGCATGGGCTGATTTGCTCACAAAGCTTCAGAAAAATATTAAAAACCAGCAAGGTTGGTGTAATTGGGTCAGATGTACAAGTGTGTACGTGAGAGTTCCTAGGAAGCATTGCGACTTTGACTGCCAGGCAAAACCGGTATTAATTTCAGATAGTAATCTATAGTGACAACAGTCTGTTTTCAGGGAGCTGCTTTGCAGTCTGTGCTATTGAAATTTAGAGGCAAAGGAAGGTATTGATGGGAGCCAATATCTCCAATGTGGCCATCTCAGCAAAACTCCGAATATGATGATCAACATCGCAGTGATCATTTTATTTTGTCAGCACAAAGCCATGAATCAGCAGGGCCTAATGAGAGACGCCAGTTAATAACGGGATTGCGGCAGAATTGTATGGACTGCTTTAGGCAGTGGCGTGTAATTTTGTAAACGGAGCTGGCACCTGTTCAAAGGGAAAAGGTTTAAAGGTAAAGCAGTTCCTTCTCAATCCTCCACTAGCCTGTCATGGAAATACTGATGTGCTGACGGCAAGGACGGCTGCTTGGTTTTCACCTCTTCTTTACATCTCCACTACAATCCCGTATCGCCTGTCAGGATGCTCAGTGAATAGGCTACATTAAAATCCTACGCACCATTATGCAAGTACCGAGAATCCCTAATGACTTGACGGCCGCTGTGTGGTTCTCCCAGGAGGCTCTCACTTCTTGCACCAAGGAGGTGGCAAACACCAGCGAAGCCCTGGGATTGCTAAGGTGGTTTATACAGCACCGTCCTCTGCTCCACAGCTCCCCAGGAAGCTCTTCATAGGGACTTCTTTTCCACAAGTGGATGAATAGTTTTGTCTTCGCTTTATCCAAGAGCAGAGGAGAAAATAATCTGGGCTAGGACCATGGCCCAAGGCTTTAATGACCCCTTGCTGCCCTCCGGGGCTGCTCGACATTGAGTTTTTCCCAGCAATTGTGCCCTCCCACAGTTCACAGGGTATGCCCCAGCTCACAAACCATTTTGCTGACAGGTTAAAGCCAGCTGTGGACCGCAAAAGATGGGGGCAATCATCTATGCAGGAACATGCTTGTCCCTCCGGCTCTAAAATTGACCTCCCTGCCTGGGACCAAGAGTTCTGAGGAGGAGGAAGGATGCCCACACTCTTGCAATGTGGCAGACCCTGTCCTAGCTCAGGGGCTGGGCAATACTCCAAGAGCCTCAGGAAAAAAAAAATCCATAAATTTTCTTATATTCCCTCTTCCACCCCAGATCTGCCTGTGGATTTCTTCCAGCAGCAACCTGGCCTCAAAAACTGCCAATGCGTAACACGGCATTTCGTGTACTGCACGCTAGACAATTATTGTGAGAAGGCTGTTCCGTATTAGAAGAGTTACAGAAATGTTGCCTCAGCAGTCAGCTTTGTGGCCAGAAACAGCTGCCTTTGGTCCCTGTGCTAGACTTTTCCGTCCAAATCTCAGGGACTTGTTTCATCGGGGATTAACTTTATTCAGCCTCCATTTTGAGATTAGCAAGGAAATTACTGACAGGATTAAATAATTTTCCATTTTTTTTTTTCCTAACTCAGAGATGAAACAGGCACTGAGTGAATTCGGTGGTCACAAACATAAGATGCGGGCTTTCCCATGATTGTGCTTAAACCCCACTTGAAAGGAAGACTTTTTGGAGCCGTAAAATACTTTTATCTGCAGGATTGAAATTGGGTTAGCAATTTCCTCAAAGAACAGAAGAAAACTGACTGCTCTGGGTCATGCAGTGTGCTTGCATGCCTTTGAAGTAGTCTTTTTAAAATTAATGTCCCAATGCACAGTTAAACTTGCTGCTGCTTTTTTTTTTTGTTTGTTTGGGTTTTTTTGCTGACACTGAGAGGTCTTTGGAGTCAATAAGGTTATTTTTCATCTCGTTGGACAGATAGAGGATGGTGACAGGCCTCCACCAGCACTGAGCTGTGAGTTTCAAAGAGGAACAATTCCAAAGGCTTGTTCAAACTTTGGTTAAGTGTGAGCTGTTCCTGATTCTGGCCACAGTCACTGTCACTGCCGTAGATTTATGTTGTTGTGTTTTCTCTGCTCATTACAATTTTTCAAGAGAAAAAGGCATTCATCAGCTCTGACATCAGACAAAAACTAATGAGTTGTGTTGCTCCAGCCTATTCAACAATGAGAGCCCCAAGAAAAGTGTCACGGCTCACTCTGCCCACGTGCACCATGGTAATGTGTAAAGAAGCACGAGGCCTGGAGTAATTACAGGCACAAAATAATTACCTCCTTCAAGAGGGAGTGTGGTCAAATGATTTGAAGTGTGAACTTGTGGGCAGTACTCATAGATCAGTGCTTGGTCCTGCTAATGGCTGTGGGCAAGTAATTTAAATCCGTATTTTGATTTCTCTGCAAAGGGCATGTGACAGTTGTGGTTTCTGGAGAGAACAGGTGCTGTATAAATGTGGCCTCTGATGCTCTTGGCTTACTGGAGTTGTACTCCAGTGAAGGACAGCAGAGGGTGAGGCTTTGGGTATTGCAAATAATTCTGGAGGGAACCCAGAAGTGAAAAATACTGAAAATCAACTGGGATTAGCAACATTTGGAGATAATAGTTATTAAAGAGATACACTGTCTGGAACAGAGTAACTTCTTTCAGAGCAACTGCTTTCCCTCCTCAGCCCCGTATCAGAACTTCCTTAAAACTTGCTTTGATGCTTGAGGTTCTCAGGAATCCCACAAGCCTCAGATGTGCTGATGCTACTTCGCGTTTAGGTCCACACTATCTTACTGCTGTATTGCACTCCACCAACTTTTTTTTTTTTATATTCACTTGCTGTTTGTCCTCTAATATTTGTATTGCAAACCCTGTGGGTCAAGGCCGGTTTGTATTATGCCCACGTGCAGTACCTACTGCTGTGAATTGAGGTCATACTGTACTGCCATGCAGTTAATAATTGGTTTTCTGGCCCATACTCTGGCAGGTGACTCTGGACTGCCTGGTCCTATTTGGGCTGCCAATGCTCTGATGTGGCATTCCTTTGCTTTTCTCATTTTCACCTGCACCATGGTCCAAGTAAGCTGTTAAGTACAACTGAGACAGAGCTGGGGAGATCATTGTCTTCCTCTGAATACACAGATGCATTCTGACACCTCCTAATCCTCAAGGCCAGGATGTCAATAAAAATTGGAAACACTGTGGCATCATCATGTCTCACCTTCAATATAATCCTAACACAAGGTCTGTGGCCTTGGGTATGTGACGGATGAGGTTTTATGACTGTGTTCAGTTGCTTTACAATGGTGTACGATGATCGTGCTGTCAATAACTAGCTATAACCTCTGCTTGCTTTACAGGTTGTTCTGCTCCCTTAACTGCTGCTCTAAAGCCCTGGAGCCTTAAATTTTAAATCCGTGCAAGAAATAATGTGCGTCTACAAAATTAAGACTTATATTCCTCTTGTTATTAATCAGCTCTTCCCTGGCAGCTCCTGATTGTGCTCCATGCTGTATTAGCATGACCGCAACGCTTGAGATCCATCTCCCCTCTCGTCCTTTTCTTTCTCTGATTCCTTTTCTAACTTTTAGGCTGAGAAGGGCCATTCATTCAGAAGGTGGCGGGTGTGAAGTGGTGGAGTTTAACAGGGGAAAAAAAAAGAATCAGAGAACAATGCGTTTATTAGATGATTTCATGTTAAGAGGGAAGGAAGGGGTTTTCAGAGAATGGAGAAGAAAAATTAGAGAGCAGAGTGACGCTCTGAATTCAGATTGAGGTTAGGTAACTTCAGAGAGTTTCTTGGGTGTTTTTTTTTTCCTCCTTAACTCAGGACAGGCCTTGAAGAAAAGTCAACAGATAAAAGAGAAATAGGCCTAAATCTAAATCCTGGTCTTAATTTACTGAAACTCCGGGGAGTCCAGATTTTGCTCCATGCCCAAGCTTTGCATTTCATAGCCGGAGCGGAGCCAGTCTGGGTTTTTTCCACCCAGTTTTCTCCAGCAAAAGCAATGAAGGGAAACACTATGAGTCATGATAATGAGCTGGATCATAACATCATTTCACTGTTTCGGGTTAGATGCCAGGCTCCCTGGGGGCACTAATAGGTCATGGTGGCCCCAGGCAACTTGGCTGGGAACTCCCGCCCACCCCTTGCCATGGGCCCAGGGGCTCCAGCTCAGCTTAGGTCAGGGTGCCCCATCCAGCCCTGCCCTACCTTAGACCTTCACGGCGGGCACCTCGTCTCCAGCCTCGGATCCTTGCTGGATGGACCTTGGACCACACTGCTGGAGGGTCCAACTCCAGCCCTGCCTCCAGCCCCATCTCCTGCTGCCTCCAGCTGGAGCCCGGCTGGGCCCTGGACCTGGCTCAGCCCTGTCCGTTGTCAGAGATGTCGTTGGAGCCTGTCACCTGTCCCCAGCTCTGCGTGCCTGGCTCAGACCCCAGGGGACAGCACCCCAACAGTCTGTGATGGGGTCACCCTGGCTCAGCCCCTCTGGCACCGCACTGTGGAACAAAAGCGAAAAGAAGCAGGTATGAATAGTGCTGTGAACATAAAACTGACTGGAGAGGTTACAGTCTGTTCTGATCTTACATCAGACTTCTTTTGGGCCCTCTGGTAGTTAAATCAGTTGTTAGAAATAGTTAAAAATGGAAACAAAAATAGCTGCAATTTTTTTATGGAGGTCATTGATTCTTCAAGTTCAAAGAGAAAGATAGTTTGATTATATCACTGTTTCACAAGTATATTTATCACCAGTTTTCGAGTGGAAACTTCAGCTACAACTTTTTCCTGATTTGCTCATTCTTCCTTGTTTCATTTTCCTTGGGGGAAAAAACAAAGAAAAAACAAAACAAAACAAAAACCGAACAAGGAAAGAGGAAATTATGATGAAAAGAAACCTAGTTTGGGTTAGGAAGGCAGCAGGAGAGCATAACTACGACTATGGTTTTGCTATATCTTTTCTAATATTTTTTTTCTGAAAAGGGGCCACCCCCTACACCTGCACAAAATAAAATCTAGATTATTTTAAAAAATACATTTTGCAAAAACTTTAATTTTAAGCAGCTCATTTATTGGAAGATGGAGTGTGCTGGTATAAGCCTATCTTCTGGTATGATAGGCTTGAAAGATGAGTGGAAAGAGGTATTATAATTTGATAAATTAAAGTCTTCCGGATGGAGTAGTCGTCTCTGTGTGGAAGCCACCAGGGTCTCAGAAAATATTAAGAACTTAGCTATTCTATCCTACAGCTTCAGAGAGTTGTTGTTAGTCAAAAGCTGGGAATAAAAATGTTATTTTCAAGGGTGGTTTGTTTGCTGCCTGGCTAGTTCTGTCTCTTTGGGTTATCAGACTTTATGGAGGCTCTTGGCTTTTTTTTTAGACTTTCATTTTCTTTGGAATGCTTCCTCCTTTTATTCTGCTAGCAATAGATGTATTCTTTTTAGTTTGATGTAGTGTTTGTTATTAGGCAGCCATATTACTATTTATATGACAATATTATTTGTATGGCATTAGCTGCTATAAAATTTAGGACTGAAGCCTCCTTGCTCAAGCTCCTGGAAGTGTGAACATGAAGAGGATGGGTTGCTTGTGCAAAGAGTCCATGACCCGGACAGTCAGGAGAGGGGAAGGGGCAGCCCAGAGAGGTGAAGCCCTTGGTAGGAGCCAGCGCAGTGAGTCAGCATCGGCAGCTGAATTCACTACAGAGCCGTGCCATTTTAGTGCAGCATTTATCATCCCATGGGGCTTGACCCACAGGTAGGATTGCCCAGTGACTAGATGAAACCTGAAGTGACTGAAATGAAGGAAAAGTACTTTTCCCTATGGAGTTCATAGAGTCGTAGAAGTGTTATGGTTGGAAGAGACGTTTAAGATCATCAAGTCCAACCATTAACCTAGCACTGACAAGTTACTACCAAACCATGTCCCTCAGCACCACGTCTACCCATCTTTTAAATACCTCCAGGGATGGTGACTCAACCACTTCCCTGGGCAGGCTGTTCCAATGTTTGACCACCCTTTCAGTGAAGAAATTTTTCCTAATATGTATCCTAATACTCCCCTGGTGCAACTTGAGGGCATTTCCTCCTGTCCTGTCGCCTATTACTTGGGAGAAGAGACTAACCTCCAGCTCTCTACACCCTTCTTTCGGCTAGTTGAAGAGAGTGATAAGATCTCCTCTGAGCCTCCTTTTCTCCACGCTAAACAATCCAATCCACATATTACAAAATCTATGTTTTAACATAAAATATCAGCTACTGCAATGTATGTGATAGCATTCACCTTGATGCTTTTGTGTTGTATCTGTATTGTATGTTGGAGGATAATGGTGTGAGTTAGCTTGAAATGAACTTTCTTCAAGTGTGGGTGCAACCAGTCTTCGTAACGCGAAGCTCTGGGCACAGACAGCCCAGGTCTCTGTGCTGAGATGGGAACACTTTACTGCAGTATGGGCACACTCCATGTCTTCAAGGGCTTGTGGAGCATTTTAAGCCATTCCAGCTCTCGAGCAGGTAAAAATGACATTCCAGCAAGGATTATCAGTTAGACTCTAAGTGGCTTCTTGCTCATCACTTTGTTATTTGCAGAGATCAGGTCAAGAGGAATGATCAGGTGTGACGAGGGAATAATCCATTTGCTTCTGCTAAAATATGCCTAACAAAGCGAAAGGGAAATGGGCTGTTCTAAAGATAGGGAAATAACCTAGCAAAAGAAAGATGGTTTCATAAATACTATTGCTGAGGGAGCAGAAACTGTATTATTAAAAGAATTATTCTTTTGACCTCTAAATAATTCCAAGTCTATAAAAGGCAGATTTTTGTCAATAAATGAGTGTCATTAAGACAGATCCATACAGAAAAAAGATCATAAATCAAAAGGAGGAGGGCTGCAGTATCAGAGCACAGCTACAAATTGCTGTTCTGCTCATTTCTGCATTGTTAGCAACTTGCTGATAAATATGAAATGTGCACAAAATGTCTGTAGCTATTTCATCAGCAAATGGCCCAGCTTTTGAAAGTAGCTGGAGCAGGTGGTGTTAGCTGAAGACAGGCCTGGAAGAAAAGGCATTTTAGGTTGTGTTCCCATCTTCAATGAGGGCCCCCATAGAGCACTTACTTTCATTGGACTTATTTTCATTGCACCTTGCTTCTAGGAGCACCTGAGTGAGTGCTTGTTAGGGTGAAGTGGCCCAGCCTGTGAGGCACTGTGATGGTGACATGCTTTAAATTGCATTTAAAATGCAACATTAAGTTGCACCTGATTAACTCCATGATTTCCAGGGACAATCTGGCTGTTCATGGGCAGAATTAGAATTTTTGGGGGTGATATAAACCACTAAGCGAAATAAGGAAAGAGGTTAAACCTCTTAGCGCACACTGCTTCAAGCCTCTCTTGAGTTTTTTCCAGAGTTTAAAAAACAAGGGGGAGGTGGGAAGTTACCCCACTTAACACTGTCACACTGCTTCTCCCATCCTGTAGAATAGAATCATAGAATCATTTAGGTTGGAAAAGACCCTTAAGATCAAGTCCAACTGTTAACCTAGCACTGCCAAGTCCACCACCAAACCATGTCCCTGAGCACCATGTCTGCACATCTCGTAAATACCTTCAGGGATGGTGACTCAACCGCTTCCCTGGGCAGCCTGTTCCAATGCTTGACAACCCTTTAGGAAGCTCTGTTGAATAATATATCATAACATGCATAGCATGCCTTCTCAGTGGGGAAAACAGAAATAATTTTGTTAGCAGAAAGTGAGGTCTACAGAGCCATCAACAAAGAACAGGATTGGAGGATGCCCCAAAAGACAGGGAGGCAGGGCAATAGTACACAAAGCTCACGGAATAAGGAAGGAGGGGGAAAAATAGAAAACCTCTGGTATGTGGTCAAATTCAAGTGTCCAGACTAGGCTTAGGGGGCACAGTGGGCTGGTGTGGTTACTGTAGGCATTTTCCACAGCTGACAGAGGCAGAAGGAGAGATGTCTTGCAATGTGTCTGGTCCTCTCTGGTACCCAAACCCACGTAACACACTGCAGCTGACTCAACTGAGGCAGCAGCTAGTGCTGGATGATGTCCTGAACCTCCTGGCCTGAGCATCCTGACCTCTGCTCTGTCCCAGTTCTCCTGCAGACCTTGTGTGGAAGGGGTGGCCCAAGCATGCTTGCGTGGGCCAAGGGGATAGGCAACCCAGCCAGGGGCAGGGTGGTGGGGGAAGACGTAGGGTCATGACCATGGGCAGATAGTATGGGAAGAGGTGAGGACCAGGGCAGAAAGGGACATGTGTGATGCAGGGCCTGGGGGTCACAACGATCAGTGTCTGAGGGGCACTGAAGTGGTAGAGGATGGGGAAAGAATGAAAACGTGCCCTAAGAAGAACAAATGCACTTTGGCTTGCAAAGAGCTTGGCCTACAGAAAAATACAACTTTTCCCCATCCTGCCAGCCTGCCAGATAACATTTGTCAAATGATTTGGGACCAGAGCACAACAGAAAGATAAAGATATTATCGTCTTCTATTATTAAATCCTGATGGAGGATTTCTTAAACGCAGTCGTTTCAGAGGAATGTGTTATTTTTTCCCTTGACATGTGAGATAGTGAAAAAGTAGGACTTTCTCCTCTGAGTTTAGATTGTGGTTTGTCACTGATTAGAGAAACCAGAACTTTTCTGCACTCAGTGGCTCTGAGCCATCTTCATGAAGCTGGTGCAGTAAACACACTCTGACAGTAGGAATTAATGTTATAATCATATCAGGACTGTGAACCATAACTTGTTGATGAAGTTGTGAGAAGTGCTCTTACCAGATATAGAATGTATGCAGAGCATTTGATGCATTAAATGTCAGATCCCCACAGCCTACATTCCAGAAATAAAAAGGATAATTAATTTCCATACATCTTGGCACACTCCATTAGAACAGTGACAGCAGAAGCAAATGCTGTTACAAGTGGTTGCTGAAAAACTCTATTGAATTTGGGGAAGAAGAACAGCAATTCAGGGTCAGTCTGAAAGTTCACCTCACTCAGAATCTTCTCACCATAATGGTTAGTGGCAGAGTTTTAAGGAAAACTTATGAGAAGTGAGGGAGGACAGGGTGGTATTTTCCCTGATCTTGTCCTACCTCCTAGCAGTCCGTGGTTCATGGAATTTATATATTTTCGTCATGTGTTTAAGAGCCCTTGTTGAACCTATTTTTTATTTGTCTAACCATTTTATTTTTAACACAGTTTTATTTTTGGCATCGGCAATGCCTCAGATCAGTGAGTTTCGCAGCTTATGTATACATGTGTGAAAGAGCAATTCCTTGTGTCTCTTTATAAACCTGCCACCTGATAATTTCCCTAGTTTCCTCCTACTTCTTTCATTGCGATATATTATGAAATTGAATAACAGTCCCTTGTTCGCCTTCTCCGGACTGCACTTTAAGACCCTGAGGAAGTTTGTTTCCAAGCTGAAAAGCTCCACTCCATATATCATGTACCCTCTTCTGGCTCATACTTTCAGTACTTCGTGTGGTAAGCAAGGAATAGCTGAACTTCAAACCTATTTCTTCCCAGAACAACTTGCCATCTCAAGGCTAGCAGCCATTCCCACTCACACCAGCTCTTCCCTTCCTACCACCCCCACCCTACGAACGTTGTCTTGATCCTAACTGCCACTGCATCTACCTTTCAGGACAAGCCATTTCGCGTGGGAACTCCTTCACTTGAGTTGTTCTTTTGAAAAGGGGAGGTTTTCTCCCGTTTTAGAGACTCCTGGAAACTCTTTTTTTTTTGAATGGGAGCAGACCCAGAGCAGTGATAAGCAAGGCACTTGTTCTGCTTTCTCATTTCAGCCTCTGGAGACTGCATGAAGTCCATCAGCACAGCTATGCTAATCTGCCTCAGGGGAAACTTCCTCTTTCACAGAGGAGGAGGAGGAATGATAACAAGGCACACAGGTATCCATAAAGCACAATGAAGATCTAAACACCTAGGAACATGCCTGTCTCACGAAATTCCTGAATCACATATGGTGCATGAAAGAGTGCTGAGGGGAAGTCTTGTGGCCAGTCCCTATAGTCTTCTCTAGGTGAGGGCTTTTGGCCAGTGTTGGAGATAAAGTACTAGCCTAAATGGACTTTTGATCCGACCTACTGCAGTTCCCTTTACTCTTAAGACACGAACAGATCTGCTGAATCTTGTTGAGTAGAAGATGGGCAGCTTACACCCGGGGTGGGTGCAGCCCTGCTCTGAGTACAGAAGGGGAGTAGGGTTAGGGAGGGACGGTGAGTGCTGAGGCCTTTCCCTCCCCTAGCAAAGCTGTGTTAGCACAGCAAAACACACCTCTTCGTATGAGACGTTCCCTGCTGAGATGTTCTCTGAGATGGTTTTTGGCCTTCAGTGGTCCCCTGCCTGCTCCAGTCACCACTTGGGTCCCTTCTTTTGAGGCTCGGGCAGTTTCTTCTGTTGTTTATGTGGATCACCTAAAGGAGAGGGGAACTGGCTGAACCTCAGGGTGGTGCTGCAGGACTCGCTGATGATCTGTTCCTGAAGGGTCTTGTGCCCACTTTCCTTCCCTTCTTATTGGTAAAGCTATATAAGCCTGTTTGAGCTGGAAAACCTGAAGAACTCATACTAAATTGCATGAAATCTTTTTTCTCTGATGTAGTCAGTTTAAAAAACTTCTATTCTTAAAGAAAATAGCAATGCCCAAAATATGGTTAACCATTCTTCTGGAACTCTTTTGAAGGCAGATTTTACCTATCAAGTTCAGGAACATAGAAAGACTCCTTGGCTCTTAAAATAAATACCTCTGACACCTTTCAAAGTGTTTCTTTCACTGTAGCCCTTGCGATTTCAAGAAGTTTGACAAATAGCCTCTGTGTCTCGGGCCCATTCAAGTGAAGCTAGAGCATGGCATTCATACACCTTTTACAGAGAGAATTAAAATATAAAGCCATAGGTTACTCTTACTATTCCAGGTTTGGGGCTGCGGCACTGACTGAATGGTAGCAGGAACCATTTTGCTGCATGGGGATAGTTAAATAAATGTCTCATTTGAATTGAATGGCAATAAAGAGTTCTGCGATGAAGATGTCTCACATACATCAGCATTTAAACCAGCATTATGAGGCTAAAGCATTAAAGAAATGAGTGAGGGGGGAAAACTATGCTTACATACTGAACACAGCATGCATTGAAAAAAAAAGCTAGAAAGTGTGATTATCATTTTAGGGTCAGCCTTCTCTGTTTGTTCTGCAAAGGCTAATTGCTAGTGACAAAATTAGCTGTTGCTGTTATCGGAATTATTGTAAACTGTAGAGAAGTGGTGAAAGCGAGGGGCAGAGAAGCACGAGGGGAAGAGTGGATGGTTATGCTGGAGTTAGACTCTCTTTACAGTATTAGCATTTCAGTAAGTAATCAGGCCTCTGAACTGGGTCCTGATCTTTGAAGGCTTTTGAACCTGTGTATGGTTTTCTGTGGGTGAGCAATCTACCTGAAGTTGTGTTATGATGTAAATTACCTCTACAGATCCACGCTCCTCTCTGCGCATTACAGCTTGAGAAGATTTAACCTTTCAGGAACATTCCACAGCATAAAACATGCCACATTCTGCAGCGTGCACCTTGTCAGGGGTTTTCCTTGATGATTGCTGATGGAGGTCTTTGTCCTGGTGTCAAAAAACATTGTCTGTCTTTTTATCACACCTCTGCAGTACAGATTTGAAAGCCATCAACAGAACAAAATGGGAACTTTGCTAGATTCTGTCCCAGTAACACACTTGGCTTAGAAATGTAAAATTCATCCGCTTAAATGTTCCCATTTAATTTGTATGTTTTGTAGGAATCTCATTCACTTTCAGAAGTTGCAGCAGTACTTTGCTTTTCTTGACCTTCAGACTCTGTTTTGGAAAGCGACATGAATTTACCCTTCTAGACTTCTATGCTTAGCTTTGGGGTTTTTTAAGCTTACAGGTAGTCTATTCCTAAACTATAGACACATTGGGACACCAGAGAAAATGTTAAATTGTTGGAGAAACTGCTTGTATTTTTATGAACTCCTTCTCAGACTGGTTGTTAAAGCTGTTTCTTGCCTTCTCTGACAGTAGGCACAGCTATGCCGTTATTTTCCGCTTCAGGACAAACGAACCGGTATTGGAAATGACATTTTCTTTGTGTTCCCTTACATCTGTGTTTGTTTATGTACATGGTACCATTGGACTTGCTAAGGTATCTTTTGTGCAAAAATGAATACACAGAGGTGTATCCTGGTGTAACTTGACTGGTGTCGATACAGTTGTGCTGGAAATGAATTTAATCCATGATATTTCTTTCCATAAGAGATGGAGCAAGATCTTATTCCACATATGAGCTTAGTAGAAGGAGCAAATACATCTATTGCGATCAGCTGTTGCTGCACATTGCTCTTGCTCCGGTAGGAAGGGACAATGCTCACACCTGGCACACTAGGCTCTGCACTGTGCAGAATTGGTCACACAGTGCTCAGTGTGTAAGTTTCCATAGTATTTGCTTGAAATCAGGATTATTTGCCATTTGCATCTTTCTAGCTCATAGAAGGTGCTTTGCAGCTGTTCCTTTGCAGGGCGCTGGTGCCAGGAGGAAGCCGTACAGGTTGATTTCTTCTTAAATGAACTATTGACCACATTTACGTTGGTAGCAACTCGTGTCGATACCAGACTCAAGCAGGGGATTAGAGGGCAAAGGGCACATAAAGACTCTCTCCCTCTCTCAAAGGCCTTCTCAGCAGATGATTGATAAAGTATGAGAGAATGATTGGAAAGCCTGTAAACTGGCTTTTTCTTTTAGTCCACGCCTACCTCTCTCTGCTGCCAGCAGTGTTTTCGTGCCTTTCTTACTGAAAGATGAGGCACACTCATGACCTGCAGTCTTTAGGTTTTCAGAAACATTTGGCAGAAAGATGAACTCCCGTAAGGAGAAGCTGTGGGACAAACTTAACCATCAGGAAAGAAGCATTGAGTGGACTGCCTGATTGCCTCAGGATTTTTCTTTTTCTTTATTATTTTTCCCTCCTCCCGGCATGCTTGTGCAGTGGCCTTCTACATTTAAGGTGTCCCAAGTTAAATTTTGGCTAATGTTTATCTAGCAGCCATATGGGACACTTGCACAAGGCCTTTTATTTCTCCAGGGAGTTGAATAACTCAAAGCCTCATTTGTGTCCTCTGGATTCTGAGGGCAACTGCCCGTCACCCAGGTCCTCAGCTGTGAGTTTATAGGTGGATGGTATCATACTACTCTGTGTTTACACGTGGATATAAATTTTTGAACACTTCAGTTTTTGGTCTGAAAGCGTCTATATGTCTAGCCTGACGTTAAAACATGTCTAATGATTTTTGGCACAGGTATCTGCAGAAAAATATTGAATGTCTATACTCTGAAAAGCTATTTTTAAGATATTTCAGGCAAAGAACAGCTGTCCTCCAAATCACGAGACTCCATGAAAAATGGGTACCTCAGCTGGACACTGAGTGGCAGGAAACATTGACTTATTTCTGGAAGGTTTGAGCAATGACAGCAAATGCTGGCTCTCTCTCCAGACCAAGTGACTCTCACTGATCAGGACCTTGATTCCTCTAGCCACAACTGAGCTCTGTATCAGAAGTTTTCCAGGAATTCTTTTTGTGAGAGCTGTGTTACAATTGACATAGCACTAGAATGCTGCTGGACCCTACTACAAGCAAGGATAGCACTTGACTGTCAGAAGACTTTGGCTCATTTTTTCCCCCCACTTTATACAATATACGTTTGCTTTTACATTTACTTTTGGACACAGGGTTTGTTCATCCATTCAGCAAACACAAATCATTCCTCTGCTATAAGTTTCCCTTCACCAAGCTATTCTCCCGTTTTCTGGAAAAGTGGAGGGCTGGCTGAGCTTGTGGAAATCCAAGTATCCCATTACCGCTGGTTCCTACCCTGCAGTACTCAACCTGTCAGTGTCAATGCTCTTCATGTTTTGCTTCACATGTATGATCCATGCAATCAACTGCACAGCTTCACTTCCGTTACAAGGATTTTTACTAATCAACTCATTTATAGTCTAACTAGTCCCAAGCCTAAAGTGAAGACATTTTGCCATTAGAATATTTTTAAAGCACTTTTTCAATTATTAAGGATGTTTAACTTTATTTGAACAGCTGTAGAACTGACATGACTGGGGTTCAAAAGTGTACATTTGGCATAAAGTCGTCCTTCCTTTAATTGCAAATTAGTGTAAATCTAGCCTTCATAAAGCCACACAAGCAAGAAGATGTCAAAGATTATTACACTGTGGTGTGTTGGATTGGTGCGTGAAACATTCAGTAAAGACTCATCTCAATTATAGGAGCGTAATAGACAGATTGTGTTTTTTTAAATGACTGGGACGGGAGTTGGGGATGGCAATTAATATCCTATTCCCTATTTTCCTACAGCATGGTCCAAATATCTTGCCCTGCTGGTGGAAAATATATGTGCTTGTTTGCTCTGCTTCAAACAGCCTAAAGAACAAAGCCATGTAGTGACTTAAAAAGAAAATGAAACTGAGAGCAAGGGGTAAATACAGAGAAACAAGTGAACTTCTATTTATATGTGTCCCATGTCCACTTTGTGTTACCATTGCCCTAAAATAAATAGCACTCTGCTTTGCAAAAGTGAGCAGAGCTGCCTAGCTGTGTCATTATTTTTTCTGGAAATACTGTGCCGCTGTACTGAGCTTAAATCAGACCAGCTAGATGTTTACCACCTTTAAAACCTGGTGAAGGTGAGACGGATGGAAAAGGGTGAGAGCTGGAGGCCATGGTAGTGTTAAAATGTGATTAACTTATAGAAGTGGCAGACATTTCAGAGATGATTTTTTTTATTTCACTGATTTGATGAAGCTGTGTATTTGGCCTTCCAGAACATGCTTTTTTCTCAACAAAACATGGAAAGTTCGGAGCTACAGAAGAGTGCATGCTTTTTCCTTATTAAATGTGATATTTTGTATAATATTTTTGTAAAATCTTGAGAATTTTCCAACTTATCCACAGCTGGCTGAAGGTAGCGTAATGTTTATGTAAAGAATTAACATCCTCTTTTTGTTAATTTTATGTGGAAATATAATTGAAAAATTTCAAGTCTGAATACCTCTAATTCTTACCTTCATAATCAGCTTGCAGGTCTCCATGTTAACTTGCTGTGCTAAAGTGACTTTTTCAAGTGTTTAAAATGTAGGCCTACTTGTAATATTTTTTTAAGTTTTCCCAGCGATGTCTTATTTCAAAACAAGATGGAAATTTCTCAAGACTGAAGCTTTCCCCAGTTTTTGATTAACCTCCCCTTAAAACTTGCAAGTTTCAACAAAAACATTCTTACTGCACCCCTTTTCAAAATGGGGTCAGCAGCTCCAGTTTTGCAGGAAAACAGGGACTTTCCCCACCTGGGGGGAAGATTTTCCTTCTTTAGACCTATGAAACACTTCAGATACTCATGTTATTTTTCCCTAAGTGCGTACGTGTGTAGGGGGGAGACAAAAAGGCCAATTGAATGTCAGATACTGGATCAGGCTACGTTAGTTTTAGTCTTGCAATGCGAGGTCAGAAAATTGCACCCCTAAAGGACAGAAGGATGTGAAAGGGGGAAGGCATCAGCTGTGCCAGAAGGAAGTGAGCAGCCATTCCCCACCTGCACCAGGTGCCCTTCAGTGCTTCCACCAGGGAAGAGCTCTTCCACCCTTTCCTTCAGCTGGTTGCCTTAGCTCCTGTGTCAGGACAAGGTGTCCTCAGAGTGCTGTGAAACCAGAGTCAAAGGAACATGGTAAATGAAGAACACTTAATACTTCTAAATTACTTTCACTGCCGTATTGTTAACTTGGCAACAAAATGAATTTGGAATGGATCCTGGAGATTTTAATTGCTTGAGGCAATCACCTTGGTTATTAAGTCACTGGGGATGATTCACCTAGGGGAATCATAGAATCATAGAATCATAGGGTTGGAAGGGACCTCTGGAGATCATCTAGTCCAACCCCACTGCCAGAGCAGGGTCACCTTGGAGCAGGTTGCACAGGAACGCATCCAGGTGGGTTTTGAATGTCTCCAGAGAAGGAGACTCCACCACCTCCCTGGGCAGCCTGTTCCAGTGCTCTGCCA